>NBIL01026252.1:0-15913 GCA_002752925.1 Viola pubescens var. scabriuscula
AAATAAAAAATTTGGTACTAATTGATAATGCACATATATGAGTATATGAAATTATACTAATTAGTAAGTATACATCGTTTTTATGATCTAGGTTATAAAAGCTTGATTTAACTCTCCAGTCCTTATTCTCGTTCAAGCTCTGTCAAAATGCCGAGTAGCCAAGTTCTAGGAGTGCTGGCCAGATCAGCTGTTTTTACAACCTGTGTGGTTGTATTTTCCTGCATTGTTGTTCTTCTGATCTGCTTCTGCGTTCGTCGAAGGAGAATCAATTTAGAAGACGCGTCAAGCGTAGTGGAGATGGCTGTCCACGTGTACCAATTTAATAAAATAATTGGAGTACGAGAGCTAACATTTCACTCAAAACTCGTTGGTATAGGCATTTCCACAAGCATGTTATGCACAACGCATATGATGTAGAAAAAGAGTGACACAGACAAGCCTGGTAGAAACTCGAACAGCAAATTAACTTACAACTTTTTGGTTGGTTGGTAGTTAAGTGTTCTTGCCACTTGTCACACCGGTGAGGATGTGACCACTTATCATTGTGCATGAATGCTTAAAAATACACATATTTTTTACTCCCACCTATAGGCTATAATTATCGTAAAATATACTAGTCCCTCCGATACAAAATAAATAACTTTTTAAGATAGTAAAAATTTATTTCACCATGATTTTTGATCTTATTTTATTCCATATTATTTCATTTTTACTCAAATTAAACACACCATCATTAAATTGGGTTGATGCATAAAAAAAAATTATTATTTGCATAAAATATTGACTTCGAAAAAGATAAAATGACAAATATTATGAACAGTAAGAATCCGTAAGAAAACGTCGTTTATATTGCACCGGAGGGAGTATATTTTTTTTTGTTATGAATTGTAGTTTCCAACGTGAAATACGCTTTATTTTTTTCTACCCTTAATTAGATATATATATTGGATACAAAGATAAATGTAACATTAGAAATAAAGCGAATGGTAGAATAATTAAAAAATACAATTTGAACGCATCTAATGCTTATTATTGTGCATAAATACTTTTAACCAAAACGAATATATGCATTTGAATTTCCTTAAATTCAATTTTGCGCTAAAGTATAACATCTCAATTTAAATGAACTTCCACGATTGTCAAATCATTTATTCACACCATTTTTTCTAAAATAAAACAATAATTTTAGTAAGATTTATTTGAATTGAAGTATCACATATCTAATAACTATGCTGAGAGATTTATTACCCTTTGGAGATTTTGGTGCCCGACAAAATTCGAACGAGAATAGTATTAGTTGAGAGAACATTTTGAGCCTTTATTCTTTTTGTAAGGGTTGGGCCTAGTAGTTGCTGTGATTTTGATGTCCATGGGATGTTTGTTAGTAGGCCCGTGGGCTTAGTACGATTGTTGACTTACGGTTTACCCTCGGTCCTCTCCCCGGCCCACCTAACGGCTGCATTAACTAATGAGAGTGAATAATTGTCAGAACGATTAATAATAATAATACTGTAACTAAATTTTATTTCAGGCGCGCACAGATTATTCTGCTATCTCTACAGTAGTATGGCCCACGTTGCTTGGGAGAATTTGAAATTAATTATTAATAATTATTTTAATGAAATAAATAAAATAATAGTTCAATAAGTTATAACTTTAAACACCAAGCCTGACTCATCACTCATAGTAGATTTAATCAAGGTTGTAAAACTCGAATAGAGCATAAACTCGGTCTGAAAAAATAGTCAAGAGTTAGAAAATCAACCTAGAAAAATCTGAATTGACTCGTAATTTTAATAAATAAATGAGTAAAATTTAATACTTGTATAGAGTATAAAAGAATTTAAAAATAAATGAAAGATTTATTTTATATTTATATTATATGGTGTTATACAATAGCACAATCAAAACGTTGGTGTAGTGATTAAGGTTTTGTTGGCCAACACACGGTTTGCCGGATCAACCAGTCATATAGACCAAAATTTGAGAGAGGATTTTTGGGGTTTCCAAACCTAACCTGGTGGCCGGCCGTTGAGTTTCCGGTCGAACTGGTCGGATCGGGTTTGACTACCTTAGATTTAATTGAATTTAAAAATACATTAAAATGAGGAATTATATAGGATTTATTTGGATTTAAAAGATATTTAAAATAGAGGGATTTAATTGGATGATATTTACAAACAAATAAAAAATATGAGGTTGTAGTTGAATTATAAAAGCTTGATTTAACTCAAATTGGTAATTAATTAAGTTGCAGGTTTTTAGCCGGTTCTCCACTAGCATTCCATCTTTACAGCCGAGCGAGGAGTCAAAAAATAAAAAATCATTTTAGGGCTCCGGATTCATTGCAAAGATTAGACATATGATGAAGAGCTTAAACTGAATTAAACTAAATTGAATTCAAAGTCCAATTAAGGTTAGGAATCCGAAGAAACATTGAGCAGTGACTTGCATATGGTCCCCTCTCAATTCACAATTCTCAAGCATCTCGTGATGCATGAGAGATGCAACAGTAAGACATTCCTTATGCTTAGATTTGTTAAACCAAGACATGAAAATGTGGTCTTTCTTAAACTAAATTTATGCGAAAAATATTACTCTGTTTACCCCAAAAAATTAATTTATTTTTAATAATTAATGTATTTTTTAATCTTCGCAATGTTAAAGGGTCATTTGTTACGTGACGAATTATTTTTTAATGTGACTGGGAAGTAATTAAAGAGATGAGATGGATGGATGATCGAGCACTTTGGGTCCTTAACTCATGCGCTTCTCCCTTGCAACTGGCCGACAAGTGGCGACCGACACTTTTTGTTTCCCACTTCCCACTCTCCGTTGCGTTCACTTTCCACTTTTCTCAAGATTTAGATTTTAGAGTATCGTATGGTCACTTCCTGTCTTATGTATAGTAGAGAGAGAAGTATGGACATGTAGTTCACGAATTAATGAAAAAAGAAAAGAAAAATATGGTTGCTTCCTTCCGGGATGCTGTTCGCCTTCCTGTGTCATGCTTCCTACTTCCTACTGCCACTCTCACCATCTCCGTTTAACTTCTGTTTCAAACTTATTTTTTTTAAGGAAAAAGTAATAATATTAACCTGACACCCATGTTCGCGATTCAGTTAAATCAAACTTTACGTTTGTTAATTTTAATAATTCACGTCTTAGTTTTAAAATTGACTTAAAACATGCTGACGTAAAATTTTATTTATTTTTAATTTCCTTACCCCACAACAATACAAAAAAAATTAACTCAATATTAGAAGAAACCAAACAAGTTTTAAGTCGATTTTGAAAATAGAATATGATTTATTAAAATTGACAAACGTGAGATTTGATTTGACTCGATTACAATAAGAGGTATTTTTGAAACGATAACTCATACGAAGTATGTCTTAATATATAGTATATTTTTAAAGGAACACATATTAATAATAAACTTAATTTCCTGAATGAAGCTGTATGCAGTAGTTGTACAATTCTGATGGAAAAGGAGGAGGAGAGAATTACAAGCCAGTCCTTTTAACTTTAATTAATGAATACTACTCCGTATAAGAGGCATATATGTTTGAAGTAGGAGTACAAATTGGAGTGGGGATTGAATCAAGATTCAAGTGGCGTGTCATGTGTTGAGCTGGGCAGTGAGCACATGGCTGCTTCGATCAGATATCCAGGCAGCAGCCTAGCTCTCAAATTCAACAAATATTAGTAGAGAATCAGCTGCATGCAGAGAACAGTGACAACACAACCTGATTGGTGTTTGGTGTTTGAATAATGCCAAATGTGTTTTTAAAACAATAAAACCCTGTTTGGTTTCTTTTGTAATATAATATTGTTGCTACTTTTTTGCTACTAGGACTAGGAGTACAAGTAAATTTATCCAGGTGAGGTAACATCTGCTTCCTCAATTCTCAAATCTACAACTACATCATACATGCAGATTCAACAGCAGCAGTAGGTTTTATTTCTTCTCATCTGTTCTGTCATCCTATATCGATCCATCCGTATTGCTGTGGATACAAAAACAAGTCTTTTTTCTTCTCTGGAGATAGGAAACAGAGCAGATAATTAGGAACACAGATATGGGTTTTCCTGATTCATCATGTAATTACTTGCGATTCAAAACCACAGTAATGGTAGTACTACTACTTGTAGTAACTCTTTCTGCCTTTCTTGGCTATGGTTTCTTCCCTATCCTTGAAATCCTTCTCCTCATCTTCACATCCACAGCAGCAGCATTGATTTTATCCACTCTTCTCTTCACCTTCACATCCACAGCAGCAGCAGCAGCATCAAATCATCAGAAACCATGCCACCAGCCGCTGGAAAGTCCTGAACTTGTGCCTCAGGGTCACCCAGAAGAAGCTGATCACAATCAAGTACCTCACGAAAATATCACCCAACAACAGGATGGGGGTGATAGGACCAGGCTGATTGCAATTGGTCATGAGCCTAATCTAGTAGCTACTGGGTCATCACCAGCAGTACCAGCAGCTTTTCTGTCATCAAGTGATGAGTCCCAGCAGGTGGGGCGGTCATCAAGCAGTACTGAGGATTCTGAAGTAATGGAGTGGATGTTACAAGATCAGGTTCTTGGGAGCCCAGATTGGTCGGACGACGGATCTATTTCAGACCACCACGACGATCAGGAGAGTCTGTTTGAAATCGCGCTAGGCCTTCCCGTTGAGCCCAGCTGCAGGTTTAACAAACAGGCATTATTAATACACAAGAAATTCCCAGATCTTTTCTTCAAGCACCAATATCAATGTGGCCTCATGGAACTCTACTTGGCAGAGTTGAACCATGAGGAAGACAACTTTATTGAAATTGACATCTCCATGGGATCCATCAAGTGTCCCACCAGCTTTCAGATTCAACCTTAACTTCATTCTCTAATTTCTATGTCCGCCCACCAGCCTGCAACTTATCTTCCTTTTTTTTTGCAGTCACATGTTAATTGTTGTACTACTACAGTACTCTTTTTTCTTTTAAAGTTTTTGATCCTTTTGGATTTCTTATTGATCGGAGAGTTACGCTTTTATGACTTCACATGTGATACTCTTGTAAAAATTCCTTTTTCTGGGAGTACTATATATCCCGATTCCTATGTATGTACACGTTGCTGTAGTGAGATGTGAAGCTACCGATATTATGCTCAATAAATCTTGTACTAATACTCTTCTACTCTCACCGTCACATGAAAATAATTCTTCAGCATATTTAAATCCGTCACATTTGTGTTTTTAAGAGAAAATTTTAATTATTAATATTTTATATTTTATCTTTATGACTTATCTCATCTGAGATGTTAATCAATAGAAAAAAAATATATTTATTGACTTATTTTCGGCAATAAACTTTTTTTTTTTTTTTAATAAAATATAGTATTAGAGAATTATTATTTTTATCTTAGGAGGGAGTAATTAATTGATCAGCTAGATAGTGGAGTATATGACTTTCTGCTTTCTCTAATTAAATGAGCAATAACAAAGCAGTACTCCACTAATGTATGAGTGTTTAGTAGTATACACTATTCTAGGTATTTATAGCGAGAAATGCTAAAATGGTCACCCAGAAGTAGTAATTATAAAACTGCCACTGCCACGTCATTTCCCTATTTTGGGTGACCATTCTAGCATTTCCCATTTATACCATCTCACGGAAACTATAAATTCAATATTAATAATTAGATTCATCGTACTATTATATGGGAGTATAAAAAGTGGGTTTCGATTCATTATGAGAGTAAATTTGATATGATATTTTCGGAGTAGTCTGTAATTTCTTTTAGAGTCGTGTTATGCATACAAACAAATTCTATAAAATTTTCATACTAACTTATGTATCAAAATCGTTCTTCTCATAATATTAGTTCTCAAATTAATAAAATTAATTAATAGCTCTTTTTTTTATAACTTTACAAAAGTAGAGTACCCTTTAGCAAATTGGAAAGATATCTAATGGGATTTAGTTTATTTAGATGATAAATTTGAGGGTAAATTTAGAAAAATGATAGTACTCTAATTTATTTCCACGAAGGTATTCGTTTTAGGTTAAATTTTTGTTTCAAAATGCTAGTAAGTTTATATTATTTAGGTGAAAAGTGGTATGTTTTTATTTTTCAATAAAATATGCAACCCTCATTTTATTGGATTGGTCAATTTAAGAGGAGAGTGAATTATTGAGAAACATGATAACCGTTTTCTTAATCTCTTGTGTTTTTTTCTAAAACGAGCACACCAAAACCTTAAACGATATATATTATGAAACAGGGATAATAATAATAAGTATTTCTTAAACTTATTAAACTGACAAATATTACGAGACAAGAAAAAAAAACTCTCTAGATAGAGTAATATAATAAAATAGCCAATGAATATCACTAAAAAAACAGAAAATACCGACTTGACCAATCCATCGGAAACAATGCTACTCGTGTAAAAAACAACATTTTATATGCATGTTTTTTTCACCAAAGCTCAAGAATATATTTGAAGATTAATGAGATTAGTAAATTTTGTAATGCAGACTTCAAAACATAATTGTAATCGATATTTTAGAAACTGGATTAATTTGTTTAATGAAGAAAGAGTCACCAACCATGCATATTGGACATTGAGTGTGCGAGAAGGCAGACTGGTGAGGTGTCGTCTGGGCCTGAGAAGGCAGGTGATCAGTGCCGTATTATAAAATCTCTTCTTCAATTCTCACCGCCCAGTTCAAACCAACTCTACCTCTATTCTCTATATATCGGCAGATCGATTGAGGTATGTGCGCTAGCTATACATCTTAGCTTTTCATCGTCGTCTCGTTGTACTTGTCAACAATCGGATACTCTCTCTTAGTACTTGTCAACAATCGGGGATACCAAATGAAACCAAAAATAAAATGAGAGATCAAATTAATACACTTAAGCAAGTGCAGGTACCAAAAATCTTATTATCCCTATCACAAATCATGTTACAACTAGTATTAACTCGTGTAAGTTTTTTTTCTTTATTTCTCAAAAGATCTACACATGTCAATATAGTACTTTTTAGAAAGACGTCATTGTAGAATTTTCCTATTTAATGGCAGACGAAGTATCAATCAAGGTTGTCTGGAAAATGTGTTGGCCCCCAGAAAGTACTCTTCATGCACTTTCCGTGGAAGATCAGCGGTTCCAGTAGTGCAACTGCTGCAGCAAGAAAATGTGCAACTAATTTCTTGCTAATAGAAATGTTAGAAACTGGAGCAGCTATGGTAACTTTGGTAAATTACTGAAGTTGGTTCCTTCAAAATTAGAAGGGAAACCCAATTCTGATGATGATCATGAATCCGAGCCTGACGACCACGAGGACCAGGATGATGATCCTAATTCTATGAAGCAAAAAAAGAAGAAATATTCTGCCAATTACGCTCAAGACAGAACTAATCGTCAGCCAGCTGTAAGATTAACATTTAACCTCTTGGTTGAACTTTTTTAATTATAAACTGAAATCACTTTGTCAAAGTTTAATTAGCATGTGAATCATAATTACAATTAAATAATTTGCAGGCAAATTCCAATGGCTGCAATGTATACGTAGTTGGCCCCGGGGAAGCTAACTGTTCCTCTTCCGCATCACAATCTGAAGATAACAGCTGTAAATCTGATTTAGATGAAAAAGCAAATAAAAGGACCAATTATCATTATCCGAGTCTGATTATCAAGAAGATGAAGGAGACGCCAGAATTCACCGACTTTAAGTTCCTTTCCGAGATCCACCATACTTAATGTTCGACCTCGAACTGAGTAAAGTCTACCAATTTGGCTCATCAACTCGCACGAAATATGGAATCGTCCATCACACTTCGCGCTCAATCTATTAGCTCACTGTTTGACCTATCAGTTTGGAGATTCATTGTGTGCTGCTAACATCATTCGAGTATTTATGACCACCGAATCAGTCCTCATGCACTAGGCCTGGGCCATCATTCACATACTCATCTCACCAATCCATCGAGTCCACTCCACAAGCCCATTGAACTATCAGCTCCGCTACCATTTGTTGAGGTTAATTAAATCTAACTATGCGCAGCGTAACAATTTTATCTTAAGCTCACTCCTAAAAGCCCACTGAACCATCGGCTCCGTTAGCATTTGTTGAGGTTAATTCAATCTAACAACCAATATGAGCAGCGTAACAATCTTATCCTTATGATTAATAACCCTTAGCTATCAAACGAATCAAGCACAATCAAAAAAAGAACACCAAGATTTTTAACGTGGAAAATCTCAACAGGTAAAAAACCACGGGACCAAGACAGTAACAATCGACTATATGATGATTAATGTGTACAACCAAGCAAAACCACTATCTCAACCATAGAAACTATCCCACATACACCGCTATCATCAATAATAACAATCTAATCAATCGAATCCGAAAAGAACAAAAAATGAGTATCTAGAAAAATACCATAAATCACAATATCATAATCGGTCAACATTGTTCATCTCGAAGAGCTTGAAGTAAAGAACAACCCGTTATAATCTCGCCAAATTTATACCACAATCAAGTGTTCGATCACGGCTTGCGTCGTCCATCTTTACTTCGTTCTTTGCCAAATTAATTCAATTAATTCCGCACAACAAAAGTAAATCGGTTGTGTTCCACCTAATTCCCATCTGCGCCACCATATATATATATATATATGACATGGCATGGGTTTAAAACCCAATTCAAGTGTGTTATGGCAATGCCGTAATAACCATCCACCGCAAAATCATTTTTTTCCTTTTAAGTTTTTTTTTTAATCAACAAAGATAAATAATTACTACTTGTGGGCCCAAATGAGCAAAACTCATGACAAATCTCCCCTTTCACATTTATTTGGGAGAGTCACCAATCTTCATACAATCAATATGAGTCGAGATTGTTTTTTCGCTAATCAACACCGTAAAGCTAACTCTTCTTTTAGGTAACTCTGCATGGCATAATCATTTAATCTTTTATAGGTACTTTGTACCTCACTCTTGACTGTAGTCCCAATCAATCGGTAAATATTTTTAGAAGTAAGCTCCCCCTCCATGATTACAATTGTTCATTTTTTATACCCTAATAAATCTATCTTTCGCAGAGTATCCATACCTGCGAGAATTTAATCTTTCAAGCGAGATTAAATTTCTCTTTAACTTTGGCACATACCTCACACTGTCGGTGGTTCTTACCAATCCATCATGCATCTTAATCTTCACATTTTGCCAATACCTTTAACCTCCAGTTTCTCATTATTGACCAATGTGACAGATTGATCACCACGAGCACCAAATGTACTAAATAATTCCTTGCTAGCACAAATATGAAAAGAACATGTAGAATTTAAAATTCCGGAATCTCTAACCGAATCCTCACTTTTCTACACAATCAGAAGTTCATCATCAACATCCTGAATAGTTACACCATCATCAATCTTTCCTTTACTCTTATATAGTTCTTCCAAAACAGTCATCATCTTTTGACAATATGATAGGGTGTGACCTTCTTGTGGCAATAGTAGCACTCTCTTTCACTGTGGTCTCCCCTTGGTCTTGAACTAGGTCTATTTCTTCCATAGCGGGAAGTAGCACCTCTTGATTTGCTTGTACCACGTTGATCTCGTCCACTCTATGATCCATCTACAATTAACAGTCTATCACCACTATTCTTGTTCCCCACTCCTAATAGCTTCTCATTATCTATTAGAAAAGTTGTCACATCCTCCTTCTTCAAACTCGTATTCCTTGTTGTGAGGGATTGCACTAGTGACTTGTATGAATTAAGCAACAAAGAAAGAAGAAGTATTGTTTGCTTCTCATCTTCTACTTTCTCTCCTATATTAAGCATTATCATCAACACTCTATTGAAATTCGACAAGTGCTTATGGATGCTCGTACTTCATCCATCTTCAACGAATACAAGTCCAACTTTAGACTACATTTGTTTATCACATATTTGAGAGCATAAACACCTTCTAGCTTCTCCCAAATTCCTTTTGGTGTCTGCTTCCCCATCACGTTGATCTCGTCCACTCTATGATCCATCTATAGCTAACAGTCTATCACCATTGTTCTTGTTCTCCACTCCTAATAGCTTCTCATTATCTATTAGGAAAATTGTCACATCCTCTTTCTTTATACTCGTCTTCCCTGTTGTAAGGAACTACATTAGTGACTTACATGACTTAGGCAACAAAGAAAAAAGTATCGCTTGCTCCTCATCTTCTACTTTCCCCCCTATATTAAACACTTTCGTTAACACCCTATTGCAATCCGAAAAGCTTAAGCGAATGATACTAATCGCTTTGGGTCTAAACCCGCACGATTTTTACAAAAAGCCTCATTAAGGTTAACGCTTCTTATATTTATTTTTTATTTCTTTAATCTTTCCGATTTGAGACTTTGGTTCGCACACTCTAATAATTTAATGGATAAACCACTTTAAAAAATCTTATAATTTTTAAAATACTAGTTCCCCTAGTTGAAAAAAAAACATGTAAACATTATATTAGTTCAACGGTTGATTTTTAATTTGTCGAACGGGCAACAAAGCTCGTGAACATACTTACATGGAAAATTAATAATAAACTAATGTACTTAAAAATGTTATAAATCTATCTAGCTTTATTTTTTGAATATCTATTATACGTTTAATTATTTTTCTAATTGCTTGAATGTCATTTATTTATTTTAAAGGAATGGTTATGCGGTTATAGTTATGTTTGGTTGAGAAAGCAACATATGATTGAGTCCGATTAACAATAATCTCCAATCAAATATCAAAAAAAAAAAAATCATAATAATAATAATAATAATAATAATAATAGTAATAGTAATAATAGTAGTAGTAATGATCCATTCCTAAAGTTTACATTCTACAATTCTAACCTGTTTAATTTTATTTTGTTTTTAAAAAGAAACCATAATTATTAGGGTAATATAAATTAAAAAAACACTTATAGTTTTTAACACCTTCCACTTCAGTCTTTATAACGTTAAAACTTGCAATTTAACCTATAGGTTCATATGATTTGTAACTTTGACCTATTTATTTAATGGCTAAAAAAAAACATAGCAAAAAATTATTAAAACTATTAAAATTAGAGAAAAATTTAACAATACAACAGTGAACAATGATGATTTAACTATTTATTCAATTATTTTTAAAATTCTTATATTTTATATTTTTTCATTTTCCAATTAATTTCTTCAAATTTTCAGTCATATGTATTACATTTTCCCTCCAATTTTATTTATTTTAATATAATAATCCATGATCATATATTGATATAATAATAAATCCCTTCAGTCTTGTTTTATGAGGTACAGTATCTTTTAAATTTCCAATAACTATTTTAAAATTTGCATATAAGGAGCTGTAATATTTTTTTTTCATATTTCTAACAATTGCAATCATTTTCTTTATCTATTTTACTATTTCCAATTTAAAATAATTATTATTTTAATATGTAAGATTATAATTAAAAAAATAACTAAAAAAATTCGGATGGATTCGTAATATATAATGGAACCAATTAGGAAGGGAAGGTCCTTTAAAAAAAAATTAGGAGGGGAAGGCGCTCCAACACAAAATCGTGGCCGTTTAATAGTACGCTTGCAGAGAGACGAGATCGTCGGTGGAGGTATCTGCTGCAATGTTACCACCGCACTACTCGCTGCCCACGTGGCTCGAATTGATACGCCATTTCATTGCCAGTTGAGCTTTTGTTCTTTACACGTTGCTACCGACAGTTGTGGCTCCCACAAATCTGCTAATCACTCATTAGTCACAAAAGTTATACTCCGTACTATAATTAAAAATGAAACAAGAGAGAAACAATTAAATGGTAGGAGAAATGGCCAATCAGCATTTCAATTTTCAAATCCACAAAGCTATAATAAGACATAGAAAATGACCTTGTAGCATAGAGTAGTGCTAACTAACGAGTAACTTTAAGTAAATGTATCCCTTAGCAACTAGTCCTTTGTTGTATAAATGATTATAGTTGTAGCACGAAAAGATTTACATTTAAATTTAAATGCTTTTAATTTTAAACTAAAATAAAGTTTATGTTTATAGGTCGTAGCATCGTTGGTTAATGAATACTCTTTTTATGAGATAAGTTATGTATTTAATTTCTATTTTTATAATAATAATTAATAATATTATTTAAAAAAAGAAAAAAAAGAATAGGTTTTATTTTAGATTCTAAGATTTTTAGAGTGATTCAAGTATCATTTTTACCATCTATTTGACTACGTTGTACTAGAAGCTTGTAAGCTGTAACTCAGTATTATTTTGCTTTTTATTTTGATGTAACGTTAATTAGCGTTGATAGGAAATACTGATATATTATCATCAACGAGTCAGTTTCTGGTCGTTTCTTTTTGTTTTGCTAGGTATAAAACACTAAAACAACCTGTATTCACGAATCGAGCTTGATTAGCCCATATTATTTTATATTACTACTATATGTTATCGAAATAGACAAGCAACTAATTACATTACAATAATAATGTGAATGCCAATAATTGAGAGACATCAAATTACCATATTGCTACATTTCTCTGTTTCTTGTCTCTTATTCATAGATGCCAAAATAATGTACATAGCAACCCTTTCCCTCCCTATTCTAATTAAGTAATTATACAATTTGATGTTTAATCCCCCTGATAATCTAGCTATTTTTATGTGGAAAGATTTCGATTCTTATAATATTTCTCATTTTTATTGATAATTTTAATTTCAGATAAAAATAATTAAGTAATTATAGAATCCTTACTGATTGAAATGAAAAGAGAGACTTGGTCAATTTATTAATCACTTGAATTTTTAATCTCATCCGTCTAATTTTATTTAATGATTCAGATTTTTCTAACATATCTGGTCGTATTTAAGAAAAAATTAAAAAAGCCGAATCTTAAACGGAGAACTCATTGCAAAGAGAAGTGACGTGTAATTATTTTATTAGTTTAGGTGTACATCTAATTAAATTACCAAAAATACTACTCGTATATAATATTTTAAGAGGTGGGTCACACGCCCAACCTAATGCCAACCTGGCAAACTGCATATATTCCACTCAAGAGAGACTTGTGTCTGCAGCACTCGAAAAAGGCCACATCCTCCAACCTTTATTCTCTGCCCAGTGCCCAATAATTAACGCCGTCAGCGCCACTACGTCCACGGCCACCGCCACAATGGGAAAATCACCGCCCCTCTTCCTCCTCCTCTTGTTCTTCTTCCTGGCTTCCACCGCTAACGGCCACAACATAACCCGCTTACTTGCCAAACACCCAGCATTCTCCACATTCAACCACTACCTGACCGTGACCCACCTGGCCGCAGAAATCAACCGGCGAGAGACCATCACGGTCCTGGCAATGGACAATAGCGCCATGTCATCCCTGCTGGACAAGCATCTGTCGGTGTACACCCTCAGGAATGTGCTCTCCCTCCACGTTCTGGTGGACTACTTCGGTACCAAGAAGCTCCATCAGATTACGGATGGATCGGAGCTGAGCGCCACCATGTTCCAGTCAACCGGAGCAGCCACAGGGACGTCGGGTTACGTCAATATCACGGATCAGAAGGGAGGGAAAGTCACTTTTAGTGCTGTTGATAGCGAAGGCAAATCCAATGCCGTTTTTGTCAAATCCCTTGAAGAAATCCCCTATAACATCTCCATCTTGCAACTCAGTCAGGTAATTTCTTCATTTCTTAAATTACTCAATTCATAAATTGAAATTGCAACACTGGAATTGAAATTGCAACAAATGTGTTTACCGGCAGGCGTTAAATTCGGCGGAAGCAGAGGCACCAACTGCGGCGCCGTCGCTGAACGTGACGGCGGTGATGTCGAAGCAGGGCTGCAAAGCCTTCACCGATTTGCTGATAGCGTCAGGGGCCCAATCGACGTTCGAGGAGAACGTGGAAGGCGGTCTGACCGTGTTCTGCCCCACCGACACCGTGGTCAGCAGCTTCATGCCCAAGTACAGGAACCTGACAGCGCCCCAGAAAGTGTCGTTGCTGTTATATCACGGCGTGCCAGTGTACCAGTCGCTGCAAATGCTCAGATCCAGCAACGGGGTCATGAACACCCTGGCCACTGACGGGGCCCACAAGTTCGATTTCAATGTGCAGAACGACGGAGAGGACTTGACGTTGGAGACCAAAGTTGTGACGGCAAAGTTAACGGGGACCATCAAGGACGAGGAGCCGTTGGTTGTGTATAAGGTTGATAAGGTGTTGTTGCCCAAGGAGTTGTTTAAGGCGACGCACGTGGAGAAGGCGCCAGCACCAAAGGGGGCTAAGGGGGCTAAGGGAGCACAGGAGGCGGATGGGCCAGCCGCCGACGGCCCAACTGATGATTCCGAAGATGCGACGGCGGATAACGAGAATGGGGGGATAAGCAAAATGGTGGGCGGTGGGGGATCAGTCTTTTTGGTTGCTCTCAGCCTCTGCTTTGGGATACTACTATCTTTCTTGTGATTAATTTAATTCCAGTAATTTAGAAATTTGATTGAGAGCCACGAGCCACGAGCAATGATAAGAAAAGATTTACAAATTTACAATTTACAATTTACAAGGGTGATGGTGATTTCCTTCCTGGAATGGTGTATTTGTGCAGAAAGATGTAAATAGTGATGGGCCTGGGCCACACTACACCTGCTTGTTTTGGTGTCTTCTACTTTTGTTTGGTTTGGAATTTGCATATTTTGTATGTTTGCTTTGCACAATGATTTATACTATATATGTACTCTTTTCGTCTGTAAAGGTGCATGTTATTGTTAGCTACCGCAATTCTCTATCATCCTATTGCTAATCAAAGTTGAATGTAGTTGAATGTTGCAATCAAAGTTGAGGGAAACCCAATGAAAACACGTTGAACATAAGTTCAAATTCCATATTTAATATTTATTTTAGAATTTAATTTCTTAACTGATTTTTAAGTCACACATTAAAATGAGATTTTTAGGGATTTTCAATTCAGATCTTTAAATATCTAAAGTTTTTTTAAAAATAATGGTTTTCTAGAAACAGCAAAAATAAAAAAATACCAAATTCGTTTAACAACGTTATCTTTTTAAGGTTTTGCGGTCATTTAGTGCGTATTTACCTCCTATTTTTAACTGCTTTACTTTAAAGTTAAACAAGTAAAAATAACAGGTTTTTGATATATATAGGTCTTGAACTCAAATAATTCAATTAATTTGAACCTTGCATTTATTCTGGTTTCATTTGAATTCTATACTCGTGAAATCGTATTAAATTGGACCTCGTTCAGAAAAAAAACTGCCCAGGCTGCTAGGTCAACATGACACGTCAGCAAAAGTTGAGCTGCCATGGTGTGACACGTGACAATGAACCCACTCGCATATGACCCGGAAAAAAAAAAACCCAACCCGAAATATGGCATGACCAATTTCTCTCCTTTCTCTCTCCTCTTTTCTTTCAGTTTTTATTTTCTTGCAGGACCCATTTCTTTCTTTTCTCCTTGGGTAGTCCAATTCTGAGATTGCATTCTTCGACGTAGAGACCACAGTTCCGACCCGATCCGGACTGGGTCACGCTATCCTTGAATTCGGAGCCATCCTGGTTTGCCCTCGGAAGCTCGAGGAGCTCATGAGCTACTCCACTTTGGTCCGACCCGCTAACCCGTCTCTCATCCTTCCTTATCTGTTCGGTGCAATGGCATCACTCCTGACACCGTCGTATCCGCTCCTTCTTTCTCCGACATAGCCGACACCGTCTACGACATCCTTCATGGTAATTTATCGTGAAGTGCTCTTTTATTTTCCCCCAATTTTCTTAGTAAATGGCATGCCCTTTTTCTCTCTTGTTCTTGGATAGGGAGGATATGGGCGGGGCATAATATTCTGAGATTTGATTGTGCGAGGATAAAGGAAGCA
>NBIL01026253.1:0-10581 GCA_002752925.1 Viola pubescens var. scabriuscula
AGCAGTACTCTCAGGTTCAATGCCATTCACCCTTGTTCTGTAGAATTATATCCATCTCTGACAACACAGTCAGAAGCCAGAAATCTCAATGTAGAAATGGCCTAAATTGAGAGGACTGTGCTTCCTTGTTCCCAGAGGGTAGTAACCAATGTTTTCCTTGTTCGATTAATAGCTGCCCTTCCAGTCTTGCAATATCCAAGCAAAATGTTCTTTGTCATGTGATTCACTCATTTTGAACAAGGAATTTCATCAACCAAGTCTCAATTACGAAAACTGACAAATGAAGTTCAAAATCCAAAAACTTCCCCTACCACTATATATATCAAGCTTGGCATTGCCTTCTTCAATCATAATCAAAACAATCTCAACTTTCCTTTAATTGAATTGAATTCCATACAACAAAAATTTCACCAAATAAAACTAAAAGAAAAAACAAGATCTAAATCGAAACAACTGAAAAAGATAGAGAAAATCACAAGCGGGAAGAAGAGGACATTGATTGTGGAGTGATTGCTTCGGGAAAAAACATGTTTGCAAGTACAATGATGAAAAGAGAATAAAGCTGAGTTGGAATTAATTAACCTCTGTTTTTTTGCTCATTTCTTCTCGACTGCTCAAGTTGTTCGACTGTTGTATAGCAGAAGTATCATAGGGCACATACGTATGATCACCATGCATAAATCGAACAGGGTGAAGAACACTAGCATCTTTATGATAGAAACCACAAATGTGCTCTTCAAGATCTTAATATATACCGAAAATTTATTGATTATCCATATTAACTTGGTTTTCGCCAAAAAGGGTATTCTCAGAAGGAAGAAATTGAATTGTACATTGCACCAACAAAACACTTGCAGCACGGACCTGTTTTATGCCCTTCAATACTGCCTGAACTTGAGATTAGCAATTCAGATGCTTTGAAATTTTGGCATAAACATAAAAGTTTATGTTATTAATGCAAGTCTTCTAGTAGATTGAAGAACATGACAAAGACTTCACAAACTCATAACCAAGCTTCTGATATCAATGCGGAAAAAAGGAACGCAAGAATAAGTTGATTTTTATAGTAACTTTTTTTATCGGTATGAGACCAACAACACTACATATGATCTTTGATGGTCATATATTTTCACCAATGACGAATATTATCAAAGATATTCCACAACTTTATTAATTTCACAAAAAAATGCCTTGATATGTTGACGCGAGAATCAACGTGATCTCAAAATTTTGAACTTGCTTACAATAATAAATCATTGGAATATAACTAAATTAATTATTGTCAAGAATCCTGACATGGTGAATTGCCTGCGGGCTGCGGTAGAATTCTTCCAAAACCACGTTTACCGAACCCCTCTCCCCAGCTATTCTGATAGATGAAATAGATGCAATTCTTTGAACTAGAACACACTGCATCTCCAACTAGAGTAACAACATGGCCTCTATCACCAGGAACAACCACAACTGTACTTGAAACAGAACCACTCTTGTCAAGATCTTTTCCAAAGTCAGTACGAACAACAGTTCCAAGTCCTTCCCACGGCCCAAAATGTCTTCCTTAACAAACATTTCACGAGCCTCCTTTAGATAATACACCGCCATCAGTGGTCCATTGGTTCAGATTTCTTCTCTAATTTTGCGCGTGAATGTAGCGATGTTCTTCTCTTCATCTCTAAAAAGAGGCACAATCTCCATAACGTGAAACGTGGGAGATGGTAACTAACCATTAACACAATAATGTAAGTTAGCAGTACCACTACACACTAAAATAATAAAAACAGAGTAGTACATTCTTGTCATTTAAAGAATAATTAATAAGGAATATATACAAAATGTATGGAATGTTTTCCTTACCCCTTGCTCATATTGTTTCTTCGAAGGGATACCTTCTTTTTTAATGAAACCAAATTGTTTCTTTTTGGCAGTTTTTTCAACCACCCTCTTTACAGACAAACTCCACGATGCTGAGGGTAGTATTGGGTTGTCGTTGTGCCAGAATCTCCTGTATTTGGCTTCAATTGCTGTAGTGATGGCATGAGCAAGGCACTTCCCTGAAAAACACATACAATTGATCAAATAAAGAAGGAAAAGAGGCATCTGTTTTTCCTATAAGCAAAGCATTTTATTGAAAATCAAGAACCACAAAGAACCTTCTCCGTCATCCAGTTGGTTCATAATGGGAAGCAATATCTTCATTTCGTCTTTACCATCTTCGTCATTGTAACACAAGTAGTGCCACTCATCTCTTTCCAGAAATTCAGACATGACTTTGGACTGGTTCAAGAAAAGAAGAAGAAGAATTCAGGTGCAGAAACGCATTAAGTGTAAATCATTTTGATAAAAACTTGAGCATAATCAACAAAGCAGAAGCATACAAACTTCAAGTGAGAATGTTAGTCTGAATGGAGATATATATACTATCTAGTATCTACAAGCTGACATTTTGAGTTCAGTTCTAGTTTAGTAGTTGCACTTTACTTTCATTTTGTTGTACCATTGTTTAATCTCAATACAAGTGTTAATATATTACGGATAGGTATGAAATTTGTTCCCTTATAGTATCTAAAGAAATGAAGTTCGTTCCCTTAGGCTATCTAAAGGAAAAAATTTCGTTGCATAAATTAGTCTAGGCGACAACTTTTGTCGCAAAAATAAGTCATATACACAAATTTCGCTGCATAAATTAGTCCTAGGTGACAACTTCATCGCAGAAAGAAGTCTTAGACAACAAATTTCGTTGGATAAATTAGTCCTAGGCGACAACTTTCGTTGTAGAAAGAAGTCTTTGACAACAAAATTCGTTGCAGAAAAAGAAGTCTTAGACAACAAATTTCGTCGGCATAGGTCTTTAAAGATCACTTCAGGAATAAGTGTTGTTGGAACTAATCACTTATTCCAACAAGTGTTGTTGGAACTGACTAGAACCTAATTCGACAAAATGATAATTTGTTGTTGAAACCTAAAGTGACAGGACAATTGGTCTCGAATTTTGTCGCAGCCAGTTTCCGTTGCCGTAGCTTTAGGTGACAAAAAACGCTCTGTCACCTCAGCAACCTTTTCATTGTAGTGAAAGTGTGATTTGTTTTTGCTAAATTTTTGAGTTCATTATTTTACCCTTAATGAAGAGGGTAAATTAGACTATAACAATACTATTTAGTTTTTTCTTTATTTAAAATTATTTTTCTTTCAAGGAATTCTTTCTTACACACAAGTCTCTTTCAATGTATTGGACTTCCATACAATTTAAAAGTCACACGCATCCCTTGGATATAGATAACTTAAGTTTGTGTTGTAAATTGAATGTTTGAAACTTTTGAGTTCAATATTTTACTCTTAATGAAAAGGGTATAATTGTCTAACAATAATATTAAGTTTATTTATTTAAAAAATAACTTTCGTAAAATAGTGAACTCAAAAGTTTCACACATTTAGTATGATGGTAAGTCATTTTAAAAATTAAAACAAATATTTACTTTACGAAATAACTATTCTTACATTAGATAACTTAAGGAATTACCTTTAAACTATCCTTTTTAAATTTAAACTCTTTTTAACATTGGATACCTTTTTTTCTAAACAAAAATCGTCCTCTTTATTATATTGTCGAATACATTATTTCTCAATTTCATAAAATTATTGAGTAGTATTTTACCTAATTCAGTTTAACTTCATATGTTATTGAAACAACCCCATAATTTTCAAAACAAAAATACTTTGGTGGCTAAAATTTTAAGACTTGCAATTTAAACCTTTTAGTTTCTTAAATGTTTCAATTTTGATCTTTTAATTGGCTGAAAAGTTCAAAAACAAAATTAACAATACGGAAAAAAAATGAAAATAGAGAAAAAATGTAATAGTTATTATAGAACCCATATAGGTGAAAAAATATGAAAAACTTAATGAGAAATATGCTAATTTAAAAAAAAAATAGTTTTTTACAATTTTTGTAATTCTTAAACACAAAAATGATCATATTTCAATATTAGAATAAAGAGAGTGAATTGGAAATTCTAAAAAATAGCTATTAATTATAAATTTTGATTTAATTAATTAATTAATTTTTTTATTTTTATTTCAGTTAGTAACATAACATAAATAGTTTTATAATTGCATATTCACGCGCAAAGAAACCTAGTATGTGTATCTATATATATAATTTTTGGTTATAGCACATGAGACTGTAATTCAATTAGTTAGTGTTTGTCGTCTTTATGACATTAGGTTATGGACGTTGGATCCCAAATATTATATTGATAATTAATTATTTTAAATCTAGTATTTAAAAAAAAAATTGTTGGTTTAGAGAAATTTGGTGATCTCACGTCAGCCAACTTATTACTTGACATGTGGCATTTAAAATTATTAGTTAATAAATAAAGAAAGTAGAGAGAAACTTAGGTGGAAATAAATACTTTTCCAAACATGTCTAGCAAATACTTAAAAAATTGTAATTTTAATCTTGATAGTAGTTAAAATATTCCAAAATAAAATGTAGTATATTGCCCCATTTTTTCTCTAAATTTTAATTTTTTTAATAATTTTTTAACTAATAGAAAAGTTAAGTTTACAATTATTAAAAAAATATAAAATTTATATTGAAAGTTTTAAAACTATAAAAACATAAAAAAGAAAGAGAAAGCATTAATAATACAAATCGAATTTATATTATTAATGTTTTTAATAGTCTTAGATACCATACCACAAGCACTTCATCACAACGCTAAATTAGCATTTAACAGTGTTACCAGCAAATTATTAAAATAACGACGGACAGCTTGCAAAGATGAAATGAGGTAACATGAACATGATGACGTGGGTTGGTGGGCGGTGGTGAATACAATTTTCTTGGTTGAATGGATAGGGATGAGAATTCCGCCCGTGAATATTGACATTCGGCCAATACTTATAATTGTGGGTGAGTATTACTTGCATATTATTTATACCCATATCCATTGTGGGTATGAATATGAGTATAGATAGTACTTACCCGCTCCAATACCCGCACTAAATACCTACAATATATGTAATATTTTAATATATAATTAATTCAATATATTCCTTTGAAAAGGAATGTTTGCGTCAGTGACATGAATCGAACGTGTTAACAACTACCATATCTTGATAAATAAGATTAGAAGCACCATCTTTCATTATTTTGACAATAAAGGTTTTTTACTATTCTATTTAAGTAAAATTTGTTCTTAAACCTTATCAAATTTGGTTCCTACTTTTCATTGTTAGAATTTTCATTTGAAACCCGGTACATTAAAAACTATTTTTTATTAAAAATTATTAAAAAAAAAATTAAAAATTTCGATATTGTATTTTTTTAATAATAAAATAAAATTAAAAAATAGGAAAAAGGGAATAGGAGAGGGAGCGTTGGTGTTGGTGAAATTGGAAAAATTGGAAAATGAAATGTTGAGGAGGGAGTGAAGGAGCCGGTGCCGGTGGTGGTGTTGGTGATCAAACAACCAGTGAGGATAGGAAAGAAGGAAAAGGAGCGGGAGCGTTTGAGAGGACTGTTTTTTTTCATGCTTTTCGATTTTTTTTATTTTCTTAATTATGAAAAAATATTATCATAAAAAAATTAATCTTCAAGTTTTATATATATTTTTGATTTTTTATAATATTTTAATATAAAATTTATTTTTAATGCACCGTTAAGGTTTTTGAGAGAGATTCTAAAATTTGATAAGTTTTGATAGGTCTAATAAGTTTGATAAATTTTAATAGGTTAAAAACTAAAATTTAGGGAATTTATTTAAGTAGGGTAGTAAAAAACGGATCCGGTTCCTCTAATTTTTCCTGTAACATTCATGTTAGAGTAATCTGAACCATTCAATAAAATTGGACGGATGAGATTAAAAATTCAAGTCATTAATGAGTTGATCAGTTAATAAAATTCAACAAATGGTCAACTTATTAATGACTTGAATTTTTAATCTCATCCGTCCAATTTTATTGAATGATTCGGATTTCTCTAATATGACTGGTTATGTTATAGAAAAAATTAGAGGATCTAAATCCGTGAAAAACCATTATTCTCAAAACTTGGTACTTTTAATCTTATTTATCAAAATATAGTATAGTTTTTAATCTGAAAAATCGATGTCACTGCCACGTGGCAACTATTATTTTTCAAACACAAGTTTACTGGTTACTAACTTTTTTATATATTAATTTGATTGGAATTTGAAATTCAATCAAATTTGTGGGTATCCGTGGGTACAATTACTCTTCCTTTATCCATTTTATATGGATGCGGGTGCGGGTATGAATTACCCGTAAATTTACGGGTGTGGGTATGGATAATGCTTACCCGCCCCATTGTCGGTAATGGGTGTGGAGAGAGATGATTGGAGTCAGGTCGGGTTGGGTTGTTTCCGGGTGGGTCAGTGCTGATGTGGTAAAAACACGTGTCACGCCACGTCATTAAAATTTAACGTGGCACACTGAGTTGTAGGGCCTGACCATGGTTCAAATTGACACAATTTTTCAAATATAGTTAGGGTTCCAATAAAGACGAAAATGAGTACATATAGTATAAATTAATTGGATTATTTGTCTACAAAATTTAAACATATTAAAAACCCAAAAACTCCAAACTTTTCACCTTGACTTTTATAATTTTAAATTTGAAATTTGAAATTTTATAATAGTTTAAAATTTAAAATTTTAATTTTACTAATAGCTAAACAAATTTACAAATAATGGAAATTTCCCCTTTTTTCTTTAACAAGTACTGTAATGAAAATTTCCCACGTAACGGAAAGGGAAGGAAATTCCTCAGCTCGTTGACAAAATTTGAAAGGATATAAAATTTGTTACTTTGTGCTGCCAGTTTTTTTTTCCTTGGATTTCCACGGTGTGCATTTTTGTGTGTGTAAAAGATTAATCTCCGTGAGAATGACTTTTTAACCATTAATTAAGTCCATATCCATATCCATGTATAGAAATCAAAAATTAATTGTTTAACATTTGCTGGTAAAATTCTTTAAAAATTGTATTTAGAAGAAAAAGAGAATTATGGGGTACAATTTCATACATACTAATAATTTTTTTATTTCATATTAACTTACGTGTACAAAATTATAAGTGATATATAAGGCCCAATAGTTAAAGCATATCATCCCATTCAATACACATTAGCTAATATTAAAAGTTTGTAGGATTTGTTACTGTAGACACCAAAATTTCGACTCAGTTTATTAAGAGTCATGAAGCCCATTCATCGAAATCCATGAAGCTTATTTGGTCGAAACCCATCAGCAAGCTCATATTTGGAGAGATTAAAATCCATATTATATTTATTTATTAATTTGATTAAATGTCAAATTAATTATTAATTAATATGGAAATTAATTAATGACGTCGGTTACATATTGGACTAATGAGATGAAGACACATGTCATCTTTCCAACTCAAAATCATCCTTATGAGCCTATAAATAGAGGCCTTATCGGAAGGTAAAAAAAGAAGATTCTTAGAGAGAAGAAGTGCTACGAAGATCAAGAACTGAAGCAGATCGTCTTCAAGAAAGAAAGAGAAGTCACAAGCTGATTCAAGGCCAGTTCTCTCCCAACTACATCAAATCAAATCAAGGAGAAGTCGCAAGCTGATTCAAGGCCGGTTCTCTCTCAACTACATCAAATCAAATCAAGGAGAAGCCATAAGCTGATTCAAAGCCGGTTTTCTCTCAACCACATCAAATCAAATCAAGAAGAGGCCATAAGCTGATTCAAGGTCGATTTCTTCTTAAATCAACCGCGGACTCCAAGTTGATTCAAGGCTAATCCGTCAAGTCCATCATTCACCAAACTCAAGCCCAAATCCAAATCCGAAGTGAAGACTGATTCATTAATCATAGGAATCAAGAGAATAAGAACCACCACGTGTAATTTTCTTCTATTCCGGAGAAATTTTGTGTACAGTTACTAAGTGAAACATTTTCCTTTTCCTCAATTAATTATTCAATCAATCACATATTTATTTAGTTATTATAAAAAATGTGGATAAAAAATTGGAAAGAAAAAAAATCCATAAAAATAAAAATAAATAATAATTTTCTAAAGAATTATAAAAAATGAATTAAAATTATAAAAGAGTAGAACATTTTGTTGAAAAAATTGAAAAAAAGGAAAAAACAAAAGCATCGCCGTTAATTTCATATGTTTTGAATATTTTTAATTATTTATAACTTTTAAATTTTAATTCTTGATTCTTTGTGTTTTTTTGTTTTTTTCAATTTTAAAAAGGTATTTTCCTATTTTTTTCATTTTTAAAAATAAAAGAGAATAAAAAAAATATGGTCAAAACAAATCAATACCAAACAGACTCGCAGTAGCTATGTAGTAGTAATTAAATATTTTATTAAACTATATAAAAGTTATAAAGTTTATAAAATTTATAATTTTTTTCTCTTTGACTTATATAACTACAAACTTTAAATTCATAATTTTAGAAGTTGTAATTCTAATTTTTTTAGTAGTTAAAATATTTTTAAACAGTAAAATATAATTAAAAAAAAGAAAACTTTGGTTTCATTTTTTTTTTGAAGTTTTCTTTCTTAATAAATTTTCAATTTTTCCAGTGATGAGACCATACACATCAGGTACATTTTTCTTAATTTTTTTATATATTTTTATATTTTAATTTTTTTGCTAGTATAAAAAGTTAAAATTGTAATTTTTAAGGAATTATAAAATTTAGATCTTGCAAATTTGTAAGACTACATGGAGTAAAGTAAAAGATTTTGACAAAATTAAATTTTTTTAATATAGTTTACTCTGAATATTTAAAAATGATATTGGATTATAAAAGTTCGGATGGTGGTCTAGTATCAAATTCATATCCTTCTCCTCTTCCTCTTTTCTATCAATTGCTGCAATTGTCAAAGCAACTGGGTCCGGGGAATAAAAAACATCATAGAAAAGTCAATTATTTTTAAATTTAATTATATTCAAATAAAATTAGTATAATATTCAAAAATAGCAGTAAAAATATCTAAAAAAATCGAAAAAATTTGAATTTTCTTATTTTCACTTTTGGTTTTTTTTTTTTTTATATGTGGGGCTTGGTATAGGCAAATACAGTAATTAGCCAAGATTTTTGCGACTGATTGGTTATGTGGAGAAGAGTAGAGATTAGAGAAGGAGAAAGAAGAAGGGACAGATCAAAAATAAATACTTTTCCAAGTTTCCAACCATAAAAAAAACAGACAATGCAATTATGTATCTGTTTCACTGTGTGTACACGTTGAAACTCGCAATGTAAATAAATGTGAACTCTGATGCTACTCAGTAGTTGCTCTGGCTCTTCAGACCATTTATAATATTCAACCAATAATAGAGATCGGTTTTTCCAAATTGACCGTATAAATTTTAACCATTTACTTAAGTCGTACTCGATCTAAATAGAAATAAAAAAAAATTAACTTTTATTCTGATTCTTTTAAATCTCAATTTTTTTTTTATAAATAGTGGTGAAATTCGAATCTAAATTCAAATTTCTCCAAATAGAGTGATGTTCACTTTGAAAAAGTCATCTGCATAATCAATACAAAGCAAATTATTAACAACGACTTACAACTTGTAAATGACGACTTTTAATTTTTAAATGACAACTTGTAAATTATTAACAATGACTTACAACTTGAATGACGACTTTTAATTTTTAAATGACAACTTGTAAATTATTTAACAATTTTGATAAATGAATCAAATCTCTACTATTTTTATAGGTGAAGGTAAAATTTAAATTTAAATCTGGATTAATATTGTTGCTATTGTGACATCAATACACAACCAATGAGCAATGAAATGACTAGGGGTCTTCATCAACCCGCATATATAACCCGCTCAACCTTACGCCTATCAGCACAAAACTGATTGGTTAGATCATCATCCTCTCGTCGTCGTCGTCATTTGTTAATTCCATTTTTACCCCTCAGTTCATCATTTTAGTTGTTTATGGTATAGGCAAGGAGGAGAGTATTCGCCAAGATTTGAGACTATGACTGAGTGGCGATGGCGGATTGATTTTGTGGAGCAAGCAGATCAGTAGAGAAGGAGAAACAAAAAAGGACAGAAATAAAATAAAAGGTTAGATAGTTACTTCTCTAATTCTTTTTCTTCTTGCTATAAAGTTCTTTGGATAATAGATAAATTCTATGGTTTAGCTAAATTATATAGATAATAGATTCTTTTCTAGTAACAAAACATCAAATCTTTACTTTTTAAAACTAAGATCTAATTGTGTCCTTTCTATATGAGATTAATATGGTCCCGCAGTTAACTTTTTCAATATGTTTTTTTTTTTTCCATTTATAAGACTTAAACTCGAGATATTAATTAATGTAGAATTTTGTAGGCTAAATCGGAGGAATTGACCTCGAAATGTGAAATTCTTAGCTTTATCGAGTTTAATTGATGAAAAAAATTTGGACTCCTATGCATCCAATTTTCTTTACTTTGCGTAAAATGGCGGAGAGTGATTCCCTACCTAAGAGTTGGGGAATCTCACTTTTCTAAGTGTAGAAAAAGTTACATTTTATAAAATTACATGCACACGTCTTATAGC
>NBIL01026313.1:0-11093 GCA_002752925.1 Viola pubescens var. scabriuscula
CATCAACTCAATGCTGTAGAGATAGAGCTGAAAGGGAAAGGTCATCAAGTCGCGTTTATGGTAAATATGTTGAGGATTTTGAAAGGCTTGAAGAAGATGACCATTTCTTACTCGAAAGAGAGCTCTGGTTTTCTGGCAAAGGCCGGATTATCGAAATCTACAATGGCATCTCTACCTTTTGAACTGAATTTAGTCGTGAGTTGAAGATACATTCTGCACGTGTTAATTTTTGTGTGTGTAGATGTATCGAGTGATAGGTACCGTCTAATATACCTAAACTTACATTTCGATAGGTTTTTATATTTAATTTTTTCCTTTTTCCTTTTTTTTTTTCCCGTGAAGTTAAGCTCCTTCTGTAAAAAAAAAATGCAATTCAACTCAATTTTCCACACTAATTAGGGTTTTTTCTTCTTTGTTTATATTGGTGTTGTATATAATTATTTTAGTTACCTCAGCAAGACTGTAGGTCATCACAACATAGCCCATGCCCAAGCTCAAAGCCCATCTAAAAAACCCCGGTTTTATTTTTTTGTTCTCATTTTTCCGATAAATAACCGCCATCTTCTTCGCATCTGCTTCTGAATCGCGCCACCGCACGTTCCTCCGCCCCTGCGCGCCTCCGTTTTTCTACTTTCAGGTTTGACTCTTCATACCTTTATTATTTCCCCACTCTGTTATGCGTATTTACAGTAGCTTTTTAACGGGTTATCTTCTTTATCTTTTTCACCATTCGTGCGTCACTGAGGAAATTTTCTATTTTGAAATTTTGAAATTCGTGTAAATAGGGTGGTAGATACTGTAGATACATTGTTCATTTGAACATTTTTTTGAGGATGGGAAGCGATGAAGGGAAATTGAGAGCTGAAATGAAACAGAAGATTTTACAGGGTTTTAGAGATTTTATGACCAGGTACCTATTCGGATACATTTGTTTCTTTCCAACTTGTTGTTGATATACTGTCATCATAATCTGGCTTTAGTTCAATCGTTGTAATGATATATTGTCATGTTGCTATAGGGTCACAAAGCTTGAGGAACTTGGGGATGCTGGAATTAGGTTACTTGCTGGCTTTCAGCAAGGGCTTGGCAAGTGATTTTGGTTATAGCATTTGCTAGATCAGTGATTTTTTTTTTCTATTTCAGTTTGCGGCTTTTGTCTGATTGCGCTTGTTCTTTTATTTTATATAGAATTCATTCGACGACCTCCAATAAATGTAACATCTAAATTACTAGAAAGCATTGTCAAAGCGAATGAAACAAAGAGATTTAAATCATACATTGAAGCTGGTTGTATCAACGGTTATGACAGCAGACAGAGCACAAGCAAGTGTAAGTTCCTGAAGGTTAATCTTTTCTTAATTTCTCTTCATGTCGATGTGTTGGCATTCAATGTGGTAAAAACGAGGTGCTATAGAACTTAATAGCATTATGGTCTCATACAAGTTTTTTAGTCTTATTGGATTACCATTTGCTCACAGAAGTACATACGTCACTACTTGGACTGGAAGACCATTTAAAGAAAGGTAATTTCCTTTTTCTCTAGTTACATGACAATACTCAATATTCAGCTCTGACATCCATGTTATGCGGCTTATGCCTGGTCACTGTTAAGGTTTTTCTTTTATTTGGATAATTCTTTTGTACTATTTTCCTGTAACTGTTCCCATTGTGCTTTGTTTGATGCATCTAACTGAAAATTTTGGTTCCTGTAATTTCTTTTTGGATGAAGTTCATTTGGACTTTGATATACTACCTAAGGGGAAAATTACACATCACTGGATTTTATCTTATCAGTTGCATGTCTGATGCATTTGGTGTTTGGCTTACTACCTGCATGTATGTGTGCTTTACCTTGTTCAACTTTCCCCCTTTTTTCCCCCTCAAGAATTGTTTTTGCAACTTTCTGCATTAATGTTCTTTTCTGTTGGAATTGATTTTTAAATATTTTGATGACTTTTGCAGCCAAAAACTTGATAAATGAACTTGAACATCTGCTGGAGCACTTAGCTGATGCCATCAAAACTGCCAATGGATGTTTATCACCTTCGTGGAATGAAAAGTTTGGAGATGATCTGTGTCAACAAGCAAGCATTGGCCAGGTTGTTATAAAAGTTCCTCCAATATTTTCTCTGGTAACTAGGCATGCATTCCCATGTTCCAAAATATCAACATGCATTCTTTTGCTTACTTCCTCCCTCGTTTCTTTTGGATGCAAACTTGTGAGGTTTATGATTTATGGGCACTGTAATTATAAGATTTCAAAGCCTATTTCTTTAATCCCATTTTTGTGTGGAAATAGTATCTAAAAACTACCGTCTATGAGCCGCATTGCATTAAAGCTGAATTGTTGAAACTTGTTTCCCATAGGAGGAATTGTCATCTGATCTTGAAGGAGTGGAAATAATTGATTATGCCAGCCTAATGGCAATCATTTACAGCATGGTGAAACAAGACTATGCAATGCAGGTAACAGCTCTTCTCCTCGCATAATATCTTTGCTGACGTGCCTTGACATATATGTACCTTTTTACTCTTTGTAGTGACAAAAGTTTTTACATACAACAGGAACGGATTGTTACTTCGTTGAATCTCAAATTGTCTTCGGACGAACTGGGGAGTTACTGCATGATGTGGTCTTTGCATCCTTTTATCGATGATGAAATCATGCAGCATGCATGGAAGCTCATTCGTTAGTGGTCGTGGCTTTCTTGAGTACTACTATATCCATAGATGGATGTATTTCTACTTTCATAGTCCAGAATCGTTAGCGTAAACAACATAGCACGGCGAATGGTCCTTCTTTTTTTCTGATATTTTTGGCCCTGTACATTTGATATTTGCCAGTTTAGCTCCTGGCTATGACGTGGTCGTCGCCGGTGATATGAATGTGATATAATTATTTTTAAATTATCGTCCGTGGCATGCACCACGCCATGATCGTTGAAGAGTGTTGAGTACCACATGCATCATCAAATATTGTACTACACAATTTCAAATTTGCTTGTACTGCGTACTTCTACTAATAATAATCCGGCGACCCGATTCCTTGTGTATATATATATATAAGAAATATATTCCTTTTTTTTCCACAGCTTCTATTTCACCAAGAAAAAAGAAAAAGAAAAGAAAATTATCATTATGGATCATGGGCATGACATGCCCGGAATGGGTGGCATGGGTGCGCCGTCGCCGATGAACAACGGCACCGGAATGTTTCATGACGACAAGATGATGATGCACATGACCTTCTTTTGGGGGGGAAATGCAGAGGTTCTGTTCGATGGCTGGCCTGGGACTGGACGCCCCAGCATGTATGCTTTGGCTTTGGTGTTTGTTTTTGTTTTGGGTTTTGTTGTGGAGTGGCTTTCTCATTGCCAATTGATCAGACCCGGCACGCCCAATTTGGGTGCCGGGTTAGTCCAGAGCTTCATGCACGTTATGCGGGTCGGGTTGGCGTATCTGGTGATGTTGGCTGTTATGTCGTTCAACGGAGGTGTGTTGTTGGCTGCTGTCGCCGGACACTTTCTTGGATTCTTGTGCTTTGGGAGTAGGGCTTTCAAGATATCTCCGGCACCACCTGCTAAATCGTCTGATCTCCCACCCATGAGCTGTTGATCATCTCTTTATTTTGTTTCTTCTTTCTCTTTCTTCTTTCTTCTTTCTTCGTTTTTGCGCTGTTAATTTCTCTTTAAATAATTTGGTATATTTGTACTGGATCGGCTCATTTGTCTCTTAAAATTAATTTCAATTTGAAACTGAATTATTGAAAGTGAATTATCCATATTCGATCAGATTTAATTGGTTAATTCTCTGTTATAATTCCTTAGATGTAAAATATTTGTATTATTTGACACCAGCTAATTCGCTACATTTTTACACATCAATACCTGCATAAAAGCAGCCAATGTGCTAATCTTCTACATATCAATCCATACATTGATTCAAATTACTTCCAACCCTTATTCTTACTTCTCTAGTTCCTCAAACTTGATCAAATCCCTCATTCTGGAGTCGACGGAAGTTAAAAATTCGGGCCAGCCGCGACAATCTCCCCAGTGAGCTTATTGTCCTTTCCGATCTTGTGGTCAGTGAATGTTGTGAAGTTGTTCTTGAACAGGCCGGCCAACTTCAACAGACAATCATTGTAAGCCTTCTTATCTGCCCACTGCATTTCAATAAATGGCAGAGAGAAAAGTATGAGTCTCGACGTACATTTAAATGGTAGAACATATAGGGAAAAGGAATTTGAAGGGAAATAGAGGACTAACAGTGTTCACTGGATCCAGAATTTCAGAAGGCACCCCCTCAACCTTCGTGGGGATCTCGAGCCCGAAAACTGGAGTTTTCTTGTATTCTGCTTTCAGGAGGCTACCAGAGTGAATGGCATCAATGATTTTCCTTGTGTATGCCAGCTTAATACGGTTTCCTGAACCATAGCTGCAACCAACCGAAAGATAACAGTAAATTAATCTTTTCCATGGCATATCCTAGATGAATGGAACTTTTATTGAGCATTAGTTTGTACTTGAATCATAACAAAAGCAACTTGAAAAGATATACCTTCCTGCAGACCAACCAGTGTTGACGAGCCACCCAGTAGCACCATGCTTCTGCATCTTTTCAGCCAACATAGCCGCATACTTAGTAGGATGCAGCATAATAAATGCTGCACCAAAGCATGCGGAGAATGTTGCCCGTGGTTCCTTGACACCATCTTCCGTGCCAGCGACCTGTATTGATCATCAAGCATTCAGTTGCAGAAATGCTACTACATCATTTGGTTCGCATGCCTAAAACAAAATTGTCAGACAGGCCTTGTTAATCATTACCAGAGCAGTATAGCCACTGATGAAATGGTACATGGTCTGAGGCAGGCTCAGCTTGCTCACAGGTGGAAGCACACCAAATGCATCACATGCCAAAAGGATAACATTCTTGGGGTGTGGGCCAACACATGGTATCTTGGCATTAGGAATGAACTCAATTGGATAGGATGCTCGAGTGTTCTCTGAAAATGGGAAAACGCGAATCAGTTTCAGAAGTAATCAAATGGTATGATCCCAAATCTAAATAATGCTCCACCTATTCACCTGTGACTGATCTGTCAGCATAATCCACCTCACGCGTGTGTTCGTCAAACACCACATTTTCCAACACTGCCAATCATAACAGATAATGTCAATAATCCAAAACACAAACGTCTAAAACCCGAATAATATGGCGCCTCCATCATTTTTAAATGTGCCATGATAAATTTTCTGCATAACATACCAGTTCCAAACTTGATGGCATTCCAGATATCAGGCTCCTTTTCTCTTGCGAGATCAATGCACTTGGCATAGCATCCACCTTCAATGTTTGAAACCCCAGTCTCGGTCCAGCAGTGTTCATCATCTCCAATTAAGTATCGGTTTGGATCAGTAGACAGAGTTGTCTTTCCAGTACCTATTACAAAAAAATTATCAAAATAGACTCATCAATAACACTGAATACACAAGAAAAACAAATTGATAAATCCTAAAGATAAAATCACAATATACACAAAATGTCAAGGATAAAATTAGAGGGCACATATCGTATAGAGGTTTGGCACCACATCGCGACCATGACATGGTGACACTATACCTGACAATCCAAAGAAGAGGGCAACATCTCCATTCTTTCCCATATTGCATCCAGAATGTAAGGAGAGGATTTGACGCTTAGGCATGAGATAGTGCATAACACTGAACAGACCCTTCTTCATTTCCCCGGCGTACTGTGTGCCAAGGATAACCATCTCTCTTCTAGAAAGATTCAAATCTATGCTAGTAGAGGATGTCATGTAGTGTGTATAACGATTACATGGGAACTGGCCAGCATTGTATATAGTGAAGTCCGGAGTACCAAAATTCTCCAGTTCTTCAGGAGTGGGTCGGATACACCTGTCACCCATCCAGTCACCGAATTGCACACACTTAGCTCATACATCATGCATATTTCTTACCAGTTTCCTCTGACTAGGGGGTTTAAGATTTAATATAGGATATCACAATTAACTTTACGCCATAAAGGAAACTTATCTGCCGGGCTTAGGGCTCTCTGCAAGTGAAATTGGTAAATATTGCATTTAAATGTTTCTCATATAATTTTTACTTACATGTTGTGCATGAACAATGAATGGTAAGCCCTGGCAGAGACAATCCTGACTTTGATTCTGTTCTCGGGGTCCCAGTTCAAAAATTGATCATTCACAAAGACCTGAAAATTATGAAGTTTAAAGCATCATCAATTACCGTTCATTTTCCGTATGACTGATGCAAGAGAACTAACCGAAAGGATGTTTTACATGCAATTAAAGACAGAAGTACTCAGAACGAAATGCATGGTTCTGTCAAGGCTTTCAAATTACAGGATTCATTACTTCTATTAGGGTAGTAATACTAAAATCACAACTGCCAAATTCATTAATGACAGAACCTGGTAAACAAGTTGAGTTGCATATCAAACTATGCAGTCACTTGCTATCCTGAAGTAAATAGGTGTTCCTGCTAACTATTTCTAGATAAGGCCAAAACAAATAATGGCCACCGTTTTTTAGGGAATGGTCCTAGAGTTGAAGGGAAGGCCTAAATAATTGCTTCCTCAAGATCAGAACTGATAATTTACACATTAAAGGACAAAATTGCTACTCCCTATGAATGATAAGATCAGCAAAGCACTTAGAGAAAAAAGACAAGAAAGATACCATCATTACAAATCATTTTATCCTCCAAAAAGAAAACATATCCCAAGATACCACGCATACCGGGCTCAAAAATCAAGTGAAAAATAAATAAATTAAAAATACAATAAATAGTAGTAAAAAATACTAACAAAAGTTCAAAACAGAAAGCTTTAATTTAATATTAATACACACAAGAAACTAGCAAATGGAAAAATCAAATTGAAGAGGAGAGGATTTACCTTGTCTAAAGAATTCAAGTAATCAACAGCTCTTTCTCTGTTAACCATGAATGTATGCTCGTCCATTTCAATGTTAGGGGAACCCCTGTACCCAAAAATAATCATTATGGTGCAAATAAATTGCAATGAATTAGTCAATCAAATGGTAAATTAGCTGTGCATAAAACAGTAATGGGGAAAAAACATGGAAATACTCACTTTCCCCACCAAAGCACATCCTCTGTCTCATCATCCCTAACAACACGCTTATCTCTTGGGGCCCGGCCGGTCTTGGCACCAGAAAGCGTGGCCAACGCACCAGTGGATGTGATAAAGGACCCTTTCTCAGACTTAATGGCTTGCTCATAAAGCTCTGTACCAATAGCATACACATCCTAATCAATTAGTGCCATCAAAAAAATTCACATACTTCCTTCCATAAAATCAGAAATCTTTGGTACCAGAAATCTAGGATCTTGCTAATCACATCCATCTTTCTAATTTACCAAAACAGAAATTAACAGGAGTAATTAAGAACACACCCAGTTTTCAAACCCACAAATAATCACAATCAAATCCCAAAATTCACACGGAAAAACATTTAAAATGATATGTTGTCACTAAAATTCATAATTTAGCAAGATTGATATATCTAGTGTTTACCAGCAGGAGAAAGGTTGTAGAGAACATGAGTGAACTTCAAAGAGCTGTCACTAGCACCAATGGTTGGAGCTTCAACATGATGATGGTGAACCTTTGGGGTTGACACCTTGTCAGCTGGGTCCCCTCTCACCACCTTCGGCCCTGTTTCTCTTGTCAGCGATGCCAATGATGCACTGTTCCATTTTTACCACCCAAAAAAAAATTCAGTTTTCTCATTAGCATAAAAAAGATTTTTCCATTTTTACAACCCAAGACAAAGAAACAGAGAAAAAAAAAACAGTGTTATTTTCCATTTCTTCAGAGCAAGCAAACACTGACCAAAAAGATGAAAGAAAAAACTAGAAAATTACATTTTTATTCTTTTCCTTTTTTTCCTGGTAATTTTTTCCACAAGAAAGAAAAACGAAATCAAAGTGGGTCCACCCTCGCCTTTAATTCGGTGGCCCCACCCTTACTCCATTCCATTTCCATCCCATGTTTTCCTGCTCTCCGATTCTTCCGTCTTTTTCAAACAAATCATTTTATTGTACCAAAACGAAAATAAAAACAGTTTTTTCCTTTTTTTAAAAAAAAAATTAACTTTTTTAAAATAAGAAAACTAGAATACGGTTGCGGCGGGTATGGAAAGGGTTACCTGATGGACTGCATCTGCTGTTTCTGACGTTCATCTTCGGAGAGGGTAGCGAAGGCGCCTTGGAAGCTGGTGATCGGAGTGGTCGGCGCGGATTTCTTCCTCTGCAGAGAGTGAAGCTCATCAATGGTTTGCGCCTTCACCGTCGGAGCGCTCATGTCATGGCAGATCTCGCGGTGCTTGTCGCTCGTCGTGATCTTCGGCAGCCCGCGCTTCATCGGCGTCCCACCGTGATTCCCGTTCACCGCCACTTCTCCGCTGCCGTTCGCCGCCATTTCTCAACCTGTGTCCCACACACGAAAATAAATAAATCAAACACTAACAACGATAAAAATTAAAATCGTAGTTTTTAATTTAACAAAATGATGGTGATAAATGGTACTACTAATGTAACAAAATACAACTGTCACAATTTGAATTTTCAAGTCACTGGGATTAATTTCCACAATTATCTGAACACATATGTTCCACTCGAGATGATCAATTCATTCGAACTCGAAACCTAACATTATCTATAAAACATATCATTTTTTACTAATTTGATAAAAGAAACAAAAGTGATCAGTCTACAAGAAATTTGTTCATCTAACCTGGTGATTGGAAGATGTAGCTGAAGATTGAAAGGTAGTGACAGGGAAAAATAAAATAAAATAGAAAAAAGCTAAAGTGAAATGGGAGATTATTATCAAGAAAAAACGACCATAAGCGGATTTTCTCTTTGGGTTTTGATGAAAGGAAAATAGGAAGAGGTGAGGAGGAAAATGGAGGGGGAGGAGGGCTCTTTAAAGGGTTTAGGTGGGGGCAACTGGTTAACCATAGTTAAACCAGATAATGAGATAAGCATGAGAACCATGGTTAGAGTTTATCCATGGTGGTGGTAAGGCCAAGGGTGGGTGAGAATGAGACGACTCAGATGAGCCAGTGAATTCTCTAAAAATGGAAATCAAATCCAAAAACTTCATTTTATAAAAAAGGAACAAGAAACAGCAGGTCAAGATAAAGACCGGAAAGAAATCTCGTGGACCCCAATTTGTTTTAGTTTACTATTTTGGTTTTATTGTTAAGACCATGTTTGTAATGTTTGGTTGTATTTACTTTTAAATATAATATTTTTAGTGTGTGCACCGATCTCAATCTCGTATTAGTGAGCGTCTCGATTTTATTATTGGTATGAGATGTATTGGTCTTAGTTAAAATAACAGTCTTAGTGGAATGCTATCTTTTTTTATATTTATATATACAATTACATACAAATTTATAAGTATTTAACACATTTTTTATATATTTTTATTAATGGGATGGGATGTACCGTCCATACCGGCCGGTATTTGATTGATATGACCGATATAGATCGAGATAGAAATCGAAATGTTATAATATGTTTTCTATCTCGTTTTTTCTATTAGGATAGGACGTAAGTCGGTCGGTATAGTATGAGATTGATAACAATAAGATGCACTTATTTATATAAAACTTACTGCATACGTGGGTTTCTTTTTTAAGATAGTAAAAGGTGTGACTCAAACTTAAAACTTTACTGATACTTTATCATCAGCCTAACCAATTAATGTAGTTAGTCTCTCAATACCTTTTAACGGGCATACAATGTTGACACGTCGATTATTGTGCTATATATTTGTTCCATTTGGTCTTTATAGTGGAATAAACTTATTTAATTTGGACTCATTATGATTTAATATTTGTTTCTGTATTAAAACCGATACGTCAACGTGAAAATCGATTATAGGTCGTGAAAGAAACTCAGTAACTAATTATACCATATCATAAGAACCGGATCAAACAAAATTATATCACAATGATCAAATTTAACAAAATTAATCACCAGGAAAACCAAAAATATTATTAAATCGTTAGATTAACGTCGGAGCTTGGACCTTTGGAGATCGAAGTGATAATAAGGTGGCAATTGACATAAATTTGAGTTGTTGCTTGGTTAGTACCGTGGTATCCATATATGGGCTCTTGATCGGTCAAATTCAACTTGAGCGAGATTTGTTGTCATCTGTCATGTTCACTGAAGGACGAATTTACCAGTAGTTTTTCTTTCTCATAATGCCTACGGTTTTGAAATTTGAACCCATAATGTATTTGATGTAGATTAATAGCGTTGGACCGTTGGTGCCTGCTTTTGGGCATCACATTGCTATCTATGTAAGAGAAAAAAAAGGCCCTCCGCAGACCGAATAGCCAAATTTAATTTTACTTTTAGTTTTGTATTTTGATTGAGCCAAATTTGAGTAAACAATAAATAAATAATAAAAAATATACATAAATAAATTTAAATTAACCAAATAAAATTAGTGAGGCAATTATTTTAACCAATAAATTAACCAAATAAAATATTATTAATTTTTAAAATTAAATCATTATAAACCACAGACTATATATATAGCATTATTTTTAATTGTTTAACTCTAAACTTAACTACTATTAGCAAGCATATTAGTTAATAAAAAATCAAATAGCACTCAGTCAAATAAGTACAGATTGTTAGTATTTTAAAAATGTAAATCCCTTGAAAATAAAAAGTGGAAAGTTTTTAAGACCAGATTCTAAGCAGAGGAGAAATTTGTCAATCGACAACAACTACCAATTTCATCACGTCCACGACTCCACGTCAACCGTTTATCGTTCGACCGTCGTTTTAACTTAGGGCCGCCAAATCAGCCACCACGTCATCCTTCCTTCCACGAAAGTATACGAGGTTTAAGCGTCCCCATCCCCGCGAACAAAAAGAGAAAAGGGTAACATATATATATATATATTATTTATTTATTTTTAAAATTTATTTCATTACTATGGATTAATGTAAGAATCAGGATGTGCAGGACATAAATCGTCCCAAGACTTAGAC
>NBIL01026566.1:0-17526 GCA_002752925.1 Viola pubescens var. scabriuscula
AACATAATGTGAACCCGGTCGATTTAGGGATGCCTTTCCTGCAATTTATTGCATGGTTTGCTCATCAGTACAAGAATGCAATGATGAAACAGTTGTGCAAATTCATTCTCTTTAAATTGCTTTAGGCGCTAATTAATCACCTATATAGTACTGTAACCAGATGTTATGCTGTACTTAAAGTTTCAAACAAAACAATAAACTAGAATTTGCAGGAGAAGAATTGAGAGACGGATCATTTATATATTCTACAGGATTTTTGCTTTAGTAAGGTAGTAAGTACTCCTGCTGTTGGAAAAAGAGAGGGAGCTGGTATGCAAGCAAACCTAACTTTATTAAAAGGCTTAAAGGCTATTATTACTGTTGATTTTCAAAGGAGCGGGACCCAAATCGTCTATTCTTACTTCATGTCTCAAATTCGAGTCTCGAGAATGGAGAAAAACATACTAGGAGAGTATGTTTTTATACTTTATTCTTATTGGAGGTTGTTGGTTGGATAGAAAAATATGTTTAGAAAGTCAAGTAGTTTTCCAGAAGAGCAACAGTGTATACAATGGATGCTATAATGGGTGAAATTGTTAATGACCATAATATATATATATATATATATAAACTGTACTCTAAAAAACTTGTCTCATTTATGATAGTGATCATTGCAATGATGATGGTGATTTTAATGATACCAGCTGTTGCTATGTCATTGCATGGTTGTTGGTGATAATGATGCTATAGTCCATCACTCCAAATTTTAGTTTCAGAAAGAACTCAATTCCGTACGTTCCTTGTAGTCTATATTTTCTTATGTCAAGTTTTGTCTATCGAGAAATTATACGCCGTGAGTATTTTATCTTTTGGTATGCTAATTTGATGCGATAAAAATAGTTCGAATCNAATGAATCTTAGGGATTCTAAGCTTGTTTCCTAGGCCTTACTTACTGATATAATTTTGTTTGGCAGGCATGTTGCTGAATACTGCCATCTTTTTCATCTTTTCGTTTGGTTTGTATGCTGAATTGCTGATTTTTCCTTGGCATCAACTGCACATTTGCTCAGAGTGAGGACTTTGTTTTTTAGGACTTTCTCTACCAAAACAGGGTCACCTACCTCAGAATAAATATGCTAAATACTTTTCTAGGGTTCTCTGCTTTCAATTCTTTCTCTTTTTGATCAGAAGGTGTGGTTTGAAGGTGGACCATCCGTCATCAACTTGCTGCCATTTTCATCACTCCTAAGTTAACAAATCTTTTATACATTACATTACATGGCTGTCAGTCTCATCACTATTACCGTACAATCTTTCAACAAAAACTTAAAAATGTTAATTTTCAGTACTTTGACGTGCTATTCTACTTTACGGGTGCTTGAATGAAGAGCAAGTATTCATTGGTTATCCATTGGTGGTAAAATATCAGCTGAAATTCGAACTCGAGTCTCACCTCCGTCCATAAAAAAAGTATCTTACATTTTGGCTCGGAGTTGAGCTCGCTTGACTGACTTTCCTTTGGGACTATCATCTCACAAAAGTGTCAGAAATTCCATAGCTTGATTCAATTTTGAAAAAAGTTAAGAAATACGAGTCAAAACTCAAAAGTGGGTTGTTGTTGAAGATGACTCCAAGATCAGTCTATAATATATTGAGAAGTTAATTCATTTCATTGACCGACTTCTAATGCAAGAAACACAAGTTACTAATCTAATTATTTATCGAGAGTTTGTTTATTATTGTTTTTTTTTCTGATTTTATGTTTTTTTTGTTTCAAGAAAAAAAAAAATCGTGTTTGGTAAAATAATTTTTTATTTTTTATTTATTCTTTTAAGTGAATAATTTATGAAAATAAAATTATAATTTTAAAAATCAGAAAAAGAATTTTCTTATTTTCTGTTTTGTGTTTTAAAAATTAGGAAAAAAAACAAAAAATAAAAAATAGAAACGATACCAAACAAACTCAAATTAGCGTCATTGGCGTCATTCAAGGAAAAAGAAAAATTTTTTAAAAAAAAAAGAAGTTATCTTGAATTCTAATCCGCCTCTGGCTTTTGTTGTTGGTTGTTGAAACTTAAAAGTATCTCTCAGATGAAAAAGAAACTAGTAGAAAATTTAGAAAGCAATGGTACACTTGCATTTATACGGAAGAAATGCCATTTTTGTGAAAGGTTAGATAGTGAGTAGCATTTTCACTTGACGTAACGTGAAAAACTCTCATCTTTTACCCAACGAATAGGTGAAACAACATTCAGTTTTTACCGACAGTGGATAAATATTTTATTCTATCTTAAAAAATCGACCTGATGTGAAAAAGATTAATCTGAGATCGGAATAACCATGCTTGGAATTGGACCTAAAGAAGAAATAAGCTGAGTGAACACGGTAACAGTGGGTGCACCCGGTTTGATCGCGTGTGTCCGGTCAGTCAACCACAAAGCTCACAGTCAACGACTCCTCCTCCTCCTCCTCCATCACCTAATCATACTTTTGGTCACTGCCGGTTTCTATGACTTTAGAGGTCGACTGATAGTCAATTATCGACATAAGAGGACCTAAGGTAGCAAACAAAAACACGTGCACTTTTCAATTCTCTGCATTTAAGGAACAAGCCGTGTTCACACCAAGGTAAGTGGGACTGAAGAACTAGATTCGGTGTGAAATTAAGTTGCTAAGAAATTGCCACCACATTTCACAATCTCATATGCGCATGTGCTCAATCAGTTCTTAAATTCTCTTTTAAAAACTAAAGATAATCCAGTTATCCCTAACTCAAGACTAATCCTGTTTGTATCCTGATCGAACTAAACAGTACCTATTGGACTGGTATAATGAAGCTAGTATACTACCGCACAGGTGTAGTATTTCTAAGGATTCAGTGCACTAAATTAGCAAATCAATCAATTTCATGCTTCAGCACTATTTTTCCTAAGTTTTAAGGATACAGAGCATTCAACTTATCATCAATACCTTCACTTATTTGGAAAGCGGGACTAAACAGAACAGGAGAAACTCACAATTTTTCATTGCCCAATATCACTTTTCGTCCAAATTGTACATGTGCGAACGCGACGCATTGCCTTTCATCACACAACTCAGAAGGAACGATGGATGTTCTTAACAAATGGCAGCCTGTTGAAACACAAGAACTGGGCAGATTACAATATCCCAGTTTCTCAACGCTAAGTAGATCAACAGCAAGCGTATTATGACTCCTATCACTGTGTCTTCCCGTCATTGAGAAATTCCATGCAGAGTTTCTTGCTTCTGCCAATCATCATATACCAACAGATAGTTTCCCCTATCTGCATAAAAATGCAAAATGAAACAGAAACATCATTTATTTGGAGTTCTAATCATGATAAGATATCCTCTCACATGGAGTTCTCTAAACCATGATAATATGTCCTTTCACGTGGAGTTATCTAAAAGTGATCTAAACAAGAGTAACATGTCAAATTTCCATGTCAAATTATTTCATCCAAAATTGACTGGATAGTGAAAAGAACTTTTACCCAGTTAAGTACAAACTCTAAGCAAACACTGTCTCACTACAAACCAAACAAGGCAGCATCAGTATCCAGCAGTCCAATCAAAATATTGCCTTTAGGGTGTACCATAGCTGCAAACTGGGTAATAGAAATGGTAGGCCTAGGCCCTAACATGAAAGTTTTACTTGGGAACTATGGTAGGCTGGTGTATCAGCAGCCAGTTTAGATACGCATCTGACTTGCTTGCTAATGTTAAGAAGATTTTCCCTAGTCATGGCCTCATGGGGGTCAAGTACCATACGCTCTCATGTTAAAGTGTGGGGCTAAGATACATAAACATAAAGCAAAGAGTCCAAGTAAAACATTTAGAATTTTGTTGTTGTTTAGCAACCAATCACAAGGTGAAAATTCATGTCAGACTAGCAGAATAGCAGCTCACCATCATAAATTTGTGATTATTGGATACATTATATATAGACAATTCATGCCAACGATATTGGAATTTTAAGCCAAATAGAAAGTGTGGTATAAGGCAAGGCTAGTGGAGACTGAAAATGACGTGTATATCTCTGGTGTATTAATGATCAATGAACATGCCAAATGCATACCACTAACTCTGAGATGATGAAAGGTACCAGCTAAAGCAGCTGCAAATCAATGTTTGTATAGGCCAAGCAATGATTTCTCCCTTTCCTCAACTCTCTTCTTAGCAGCTTCCCTTGCTTTAAGTGCAGCTTTCTCTTCTGCAGACATAACCTTTGGTTTCTGATCTTGCCTCTTCCTCTTGTTAATAGCAACTGCTGATGGAGCACCTTTAACAGATCTCCTAGGGCTTAACGAGGCTGAAACTAGTGAGCCAGGTGGAGGCCCATTTTGAATGGCATTTTTGCTTTCCTTTACTGAAGCTGAAGCCAATGCTGATTTTCTCAAACTAGATTCTTTATGCTTGGAATTTGATGAAACTTGAATATTAGCATATGCCTCTTCCTGTGTCACCCACTTGCCTACAGCAACAAACTCCAACTTAATAACATGTAATTCAAAAGAATAAAGATAAGAAAAAAAGTGGAATAAGAAAAAAATTCATAGGGATGATTCATACCTATTGTATCGGAATAGTAAAAGCCAGAATTTGGATCATAGTGCAAACCATTGCTTTGATTGTAGTAGTAGCCTGAAGCGCTTTCATACTCCCACTCTGTCATCATTCAGAGCTGTATCAGTTTGAACGCAAAAACAATCAAGACAACAAAAATTAAACCACCAACAGAGAAATGGGCATAAGAAGCATCACAAGCAATGCTTCGCTGCCACGAGTTTCTTAAAAGATGAAAGAGCATTCTTACCAGTTGGAACTACCAGCCAAGATAGATTTTAATCAGCTGCTAATGTATCTTTATTCCAAATTGCACACTCCTATATGAGCTTTAGGAGGACCCAATGACTATAGATCGAACCTATCCAATTTTTACAGTGCGAAACTTTCTACAACTTTTACACCCAGCGCCAGCTTCCCCCACGCAACCTTAGATCATACAATTACAATTCTAATTACATACTGTAAGTTCTACCATAAATCCCACAAACCCAAAAACCTAAAAATACTAATTCCTTAGTCCATCCTGACAAAAATACACTTAGACGCTATCTTGATGTCAGTGTAAAGCCCCAATAAAAAACTGCACTAACAACATAGCAAAACGAATTCTTCAACAAGGAAGCAGTGATTGCAAATTGTGTACACTTACCCTCGTCATCTTCATTAATGTCCAGCGTTCGAGTGCTACTCGCCTTCTTAATACTCGCTACATCCTTCTGATAGCTCTGCTTCGCTTTCTGCCACGGAAGTAACCAAAGCACATATTAACACTTAAAACTAAAAATCTACTTTGGTATCAGTATTGAAAGATCAACTGTGGAAGACTTACCGCTTCAATTTGCTCGAGGGCGCGTTCGGTTTCTTTCTGCTGTTTCTCCTTGGCAACGTTGTCTTTTCGCACGGATTCAAGTCTCTGAGTGACATTATCTTTGTGGCGCTGGCCGAGCTCGTGGTTGCGTATACTGGTAGGGTTGTTGGATATGTAGATTTTGCACAAGTCGCACCATTTGTTGCCTTGGCTAACCCAGTACTGCAATTGCAGTAACACCATCAATCAATCAATCGAGAAAGAGAGAAAGAAAACAAAAACCCATAAATCAAAGAGAAAAAGGGTTTCTGATAAATCACGTACCTCTGTCATGTTGTTGATTCAATTGGGGAAATGAACAGGAGAAAATAGTGAATCGCGATCGTTATAAACCCTAAAATCTTAAATCTGGGAACCCTGCTATTCGTTGTCGTTTGAGGCTCGCGATTACCCCTTTTCGAATAGGCCCGTCAAACAAGAAGAGAGATACGAAACCGGTAAAAGGAAAGGTGCACAACCGAACCGGTTTCTTAATTTGGTTTTTTTATTTCCCTTTCCCGCTTATATTTTTCCCTTTTACCAACGGCGTTTTCCCTTTCCCTCCTCTTGAGAAATTTTATTACATTTATAATCTTTTTATATATAATTGTTTTGGTGATGAGAAATTCTACTAAAAAAATAAAAAATTAAATTAAGTTTTGTTCATAAATAGAATAAATTACACAATTAAGATAATAATTTGTGGCAACTTTTATGTTATTTTTTTACGATAATATCATTCTTATTTTACTCAAACTAATCATATTTTTACTGATTAGAAATAAACTAGTAAAATTAGATAAAAAGTCACGTAAATAACAAAAGGACATTATATATATTGTAGAGTGGATTTTATATTTATATTTTCAATAATACTTACCTATATACTAATATATTAAGAATAGTAGTTAGTAATGAATTTTTGAAATGTTAATTTTCTGCTCGGTAAAAGTAAATGTTAAAAATTGTAGTTTTTACCAACAAAATTAAAAATTGGAGCTTGTAAGTTGTAACTAGAAAGAAACTTGGAAAAAAGAAAAGAAAAAACGCCATGACCATGGCAGTTGACTTCACCGGAACTAAGTTAAAGTTCCTTACCAAAGATTCCGGAACCGAAAACCCAATTCCGTCCCCTTCCTCACCCCTTCTCCGTCATCTTTCCCCCAATCCCACTCCCCAAAACCCTAATTCCGTCCCATCTCCACCACAACCACAGCCACCATGGATGACTCCTTCTTGCTAATGCTCTCAAATCTCCTCCACCTCCACAATTCCTTACACCCAGCAACCTCCCTCCTCTCATCTCCCTCCACTCCTTCCGTCTCTTCCCCTTCCCTCTCCTCCCCCTCCTCCCCTGCCTCCCTCCTCTCCTCCTCCACTGCCGCCCCTCTCCTCTTCTTTACCCTCGCCTCTGTCCTCTCCTTCCTCGCCTCTTCAAAGCCCCTCAAACAAAAAACCTCCTCCGCCGGCCCCAACCAACACCCTAGTAACCCCAATTCCGCCCCTGCATCCACCTCCGACAACACTGCCCAACCCGACAACTCTGCTTACTCCGTCGCCGCTTTCCGCGCTTTCTCCACCGAACGCATATGGTCTTTGGAGGCCCCACTTCGCGATGCGCAATGGCGGTCCTTTTACGGCTTGTCCCACCCGGTTTTCACCACTGTTGTTGAGAAATTGAAACCCCATATCGCCGCTTCTAATCTGTCTCTGCCTTCTGATTATGCTGTGGCTATGGTTCTGTCCAGATTAGCTCACGGGTACTCCGCCAAGACAATGGCTTCGCGGTATTCTCTTGAACCATATTTGATTTCTAAGATTACTAATATGGTTACTCGATTGTTGGCTACTAAGCTCTATCCTGAATTTATTAAGATTCCGGTTAGTAAGCGGAGATTGATAGAGACTACTCAGGCTTTTGAGGAACTAACTTCCTTGCCTAATATGTGTGGTGCCATTGATGGGAGTGCAATTAAGCTTCATAGTGTCCCAAATGACGGAAGTAGGGGAGCTTCCTATAAATGTCGATACGGATATCCTTCTGTTTTATTGCAGGTGGTGGCTGATCATAAGAAGTTGTTTTGGGATGTGTGTGTTAAGGCACCGGGGAGTAATGATGATGATGCTCATTTGAGGGATAGTTTGCTATATAATAGGCTTGTTTCTGGTGATGTTTCGTGGGAAAAGGTGATTAATGTTAGGGGTCACCATGTGAGGCCGTATATAGTTGGGGATTGGTGTTATCCTTTGTTGACGTTTCTGATGACACCCTTTTCGCCGAATGGGTCAGGGACACCAGCACAGAATCTGTTTGACGGGATGCTGATGAAGGGCAGGTCAGTCGTGGTGGAGGCTATCGGGTTGTTAAAGGGAAGGTGGAAGATCTTACAGGATCTAAATGTGGGTGTTAACCATGCCCCACAAACGATTGTTGCTTGTTGTGTGTTGCATAATTTATGCCAAATTGCGAGGGAACCGGAGCCTGAGCTTTGGAAGGAGCCAGACGAGTGTGGGGATCCAGCGAGGGTGCCCGATAATGAGAAATCGTTTCATTATTTTGGGGATAGCTTGAGGCAGGCGTTGGCTGATGATTTGCACCAAAGGCTTTCGTCGAGATAGATGTATCGCTTGGAGGAGAGGAGGATTTCAGAAGTTACTTCCTTTCTAAAGGATAAGTTAATAGCGATCCTAACTTGCTTTAGCTGATCTGTGCACGTCATTCCAGCTTGTTATTTTAGATGTAGATTTGCTCGGGTAGTAGAGCCCTTTTGTAGTCAATCTCATGTATTTTGATGTGACAAGCTCACTTGGAAATGGAATTTGTAATCCCATATAATCCTGAGTTGCGAATTGGTGAATGAATTGCTTATTTTTCGTAGTTGTTTGACTGAACGATTTTTTTGTTCTTTTTGGTGTTATGAATGATGGTGATCTAATCTATGAAATTAGAAAACCATCTTTTTGGCTAGACTAAAAGAATGCTTGGTTTCAATTAATTAACACAATGGCACAAGACTAGAATCTTAGAATGGAATTCCAATCTGTAACTAGAAGAAGACAATACTCTGTTACATCTGACAGTTAACAAGGACAAACTGACTGTTCTAATCACTTGATTAAGCAGTAAGCATCCAATTACATAGAAGCAACAGCTTCTAAAAGAGCTATATCAGGTCACACAGCATCACCATTGACATCGTTGGCTGCAGAATCTATTCTCAACAGAATTGCCTACGGATCAATCTCGTTAGAGGTTCAATGATGAGAGGTTTCTCAAACCTCCAAAGAGGAGCGTCAAATTTCTGCAGAGTGGTTTAGCACCATCTTCTCACCATGTGGAACAAGATCAAATGTTATAGGCTTATAGCAACCTGGCAACTACAAAAACCTTATCACGAAGTTGCTAGCTGCATCATTGAACTGGCAGGAACGGTAATAGAGATTAGAAAGAAGCTCTAGGACAATAGTTCACAGATATTCATTTTCCAAGAATCAACTCTAGAGAGACGGTGGAAGCAAAAAGGTCGCAAGTTTCCATTCAGGTATCATTGTCTCATGCGAATCCACCTTTGCATGGGATGATGAATGAAACACACAATCCCCAGAAAGATCACACGGTAGTTGAGAAAACTTTCTGACGGTTTACGCCCGATCCCCTCAAAATCCCTATGACTGCCTATTCCACTGTTGGATATCTATGAATGCTTTTACCATCAGCTGCAGTGTTACTCCAGGGATGCGAGGCAGGGAAACAAAGTGTTCAATCTTGATGTGAGCATATTCTGGGTCTTAAGCATCCCTGTCAATAAGGTACCCACATGCCATCTTGTTTTGGGATAAAAGTAAAGCCAAGGGAATTCCCACTTTTAAATGTTCATGCCCTCCACAGGACAGGACATCCTCAGTGAATCAACAAGAAAGAGGTTGAAGTATCCATATATAAATAGAACATCTCTCAACACTGGGAAGGGGTCCCGCTACTCGGAAGAAGGCCATCCCTGGCCATTTCAGTAAGCAAATCGAACACAACATCCATGTTTCCTTCTTTATGGTGGACTTCAACAAGTATTTTAGCACGCTCGGCATCCGTTAGGTTGCAATTTCTCAATATGCTTCCAATGACTTGATTCAATTCCTCCTCCATCCCCTCATTGAATAGCGCTTTAGCCAGAACAATAACTGTCACAGTATGAGGAAAGAAACCAAACTGAATCATCTCCTTGTACAAGTTATGGGCCTTCTGAACATTTCCTCCTCTGCAATGACCATGTATAATAACATTGTAAACCGCTTCATTTGGCTTGTGGTTTCCTTTAGTCATTGATTCAAAAGCTTGATCTGCTTCATTCATCAAACCCTTCATACAAAATCCCTTAATAAGAGCCACCACACTCTTAAATTCAATATTACTGCAATTTTCTATCAGTGTATTATAAGTTACATGATCAGGAACATTTTCATCATGAAACAACTTGAGCAGAAGCTTCCTTGCTTCCCTATTTCGAGCTTGCTTATTAAGTCCGTTAATAAGCACACTATAGGTAACAACATCAGGTTGAAAGCCCTTTTTTATCATTTGATCATGCCAATGCATGGCCTTGCTCAAATCTCCTTCTTTACAATAAGCATTGATCAGGCTGGTATAAGTAAATTCATCAGGAGGTAGACCCATATGCAACATCTCTTGGAACAAATCAGAAGCTTCAACAAGTCTTCTCTGTTCACAGAGACCTTGAATAAGTGATGAATATGTAATGGAATCTGCTGAAAACCCTTTCTCAAGCATTGCTGCCTTCATTTGAAATGCCCTGTCCAACTCTTGATTTCGAGAAAATCCAGCTATAATAGTACCATAACTTACAACATCTGGAGGCAAACCTTTTCTCTCCATTTCTCGTAACACTCCTATGGCCTCTTCCATTTTCCCCAAAATACAATGACCATTGATAAGGGCATTGTATGTCACAATTGAAGGTGAGAATCCGCTCCTAGTCATGTCATTCAAAAGCCGGTAAGCCTCATTCAGACATCCTTGCTGTGAAAATCCATTGATTAATGTGGTGTAGGTTTTTTCATTTGGCTTAAGTCCTCTAACATGCATCTGATCAAAAAACTCCATTGCTCGCTTCAAATTTCCAGCCCTACACATACTATTTATCAATGAAGTATACGTGACAACATTAGGTGACAATCCATTCCTCACCATCTCTGCATGCAAAACAAGAGCTTGGTAAAAATTACCCTCCTTACAGTAACCAGTCGCGAGTGTATTATACGTAACCTCATCAGGAGCAAAACCCCTCCTTCTCATCTCTGCAAGAAACTCAACTGCCTCCTTCATCCTCCCTTCTCTACACAACCCATTAATTAAAATATTGAATGTAATCAAATTCGGCACCATACCCTTCAACACCATTGAACTGAGCAACTCAATTGCCTCGTCAACTTTCTTCAACTTACAATAGGCATCAATTACTGTATTATATGTAACCACATTGGGCAATCTCCCATTACTCTCCATTTCCTTAAAAAACTGTAAACCCATGTCCAAATTCCCTGCTGCACAAAAACCCCTAATCAAAATATTATAACTGTACACATTCAAAGAAACCCCACTTGTTATCATTTCCCTATACACCTCCTTAGCAAACCCAACAGGTTTCCTACACCGAATTATCGAATCCAAAATTGCATTATATGCCAAAACACCGGGCATAAACCCATCAGACTTGGCTAAATTAACAATATTTAAAGCCTTATCAATGTAATTTACATGGGAATAAGATTTTACCACCAAGTCAAAAACAGCAGAGCTTGAATTGCACAAATGATAGGTGTCTTTAAGGCATTGAAAGACGGCGCTGCCATTATCATCTGGTGTGTTTACTGCTACGTCCTGAGCTAGCGTTTGCCCTTCTTTGAAGATTTTGAACCTGGTTAGAATATGAAGGGTCATGCATTTGCAATGAATGGTGAAGAACTGATGGGGATGAGCCCACCTGAGGAATCTGAGGATTAGGGATTTGTTGTGTTGGCATTTGTTGAGTAAATATGAAGCTGCTTCAGGGGTAAATTCGGAAACTATGGAGTGGAGATGGTATGGATGGCATTCAAGGAGAGTTATGGCTCTGTCTGCTACAAGTTCGTGTGTAAGAGATGGAATGGAAGAGAAAGAACGGTAAATTTGGGGTTTCAGGAGGAGCATCTTAGGAAATCGAATGAAGAAAACAGGCCTTTCTTCTTCTTATTCGTCTATCAGCAAGAATCAGGAGTTTTGTTCATTGCTGGATTGGAGTAGTTTCTTCAATTATTGTAAATGATTCATCTGAAAGAGACGAAAAAATCAAAATAGGGTTTATAGGAGGGTTTTTCATAATTAGTTATTATGAAAACGACATGTAGTTCGGATTGAATGATCGCCTAATTAAACGACGTGCTTCCTGTTGAAAATGGTCTGTTTTTTAATACCATGGATTTTCTTATTCAAGAACATACCTTTTTTTGAAAGAAATTATTTACTTGTATAATTGTATTTGTTAATTGTGACTTGACTTATCACTATTCTTGCAAAATCAAATACTTGACTACATCGAACTAATAAAAAAACTTGGTTGAGTGTCGATGGAAAAATAATACTCCCTCCATATCTATTTAAACGTCTTCACGCAAAACGACGTGGTCCGGATAATTTACTATTTGATCTCAAGAAATTTTTTGAGATCAAATAGTAAATCATCCGGACCAACGTCGTTTTGCGTGAAGACGTTTAAATAGATATGGAGGGAGTAGTAAAATTTCGAGTTCAAATTTCACATCCGTTTATAAAAAAAATCAAAAAGAGTTGGGATAACTTAGCAGAGTTACCTAAATGAACACAAAAAATGGATACACCAATAAATGTACATGTATAAAACCGCAAGGTACCAAGAAAATGTCACTGCTGTCATTCAAACGCAACGGAAGGGGAGAAATTATCATTGCCAGCTTCGGCAAAACCTAAACTAATTCTTTACACTATGACACTGATGATCTTTCAAGGTTTCCAATGAACCAATGACATGAATTCTGAATGGTTCAACCAGAACAACTAAGGAGAACGAAGGCTTTTACAGCCAACGGAGAGGGTTCGGTGCGTTGAAGACTTGAAGTTGTATCTCGTGCATTTTGTTTGCTCAAGAAGCATAGAAGCATCAGCGCGTCCAATAACACACAGGGACATGTATGTAGCCTTCACTGTGCCTTTGTAATGGTTCGGCTGGACGTACCATGCAGCAATTTTACAAACCCATGGAAGCTTAGCTTCCCATCAGTGTGCCTTATCCAGTCATTAAGAACGGCATGAACTGGAATGGAGGGGCCAAGCCCAAGTTCCTGAAACAACATTGCATACAAGTTTAGGGAACAGTCATGCGCTGGCATGCTAATATGCTCTCTCTGGTTTAATGATCTCACGTTTTATACTGATGGCTATAAGCTCATAAATATCAAGCCAGGTGCAGTTAGGTGTTGTGTTATAAGCACGCAAGAGGTTTTCAGAAACCGGGGAAACTATAAGAAATTAAATAGCATGAGAGAGCATTCAAACTTACTGAAGCGAGCTCCTCAATGACAATAGCCCTGTTACCATCCTTCTCAAAAAATTCGTATGAACAACGAGCTTGCTGTTTCCAATGATCAAGAGCCTCCATCTGATGGACACTTAATGAAGCTGCACAAAATTCTTCAAAATCCATTCTTCTGTACTGAAGTGCATTTAGCTGTCAAAAGGAAATTAAGAGAGTACATATAAAATTAGAAAACTATGACATACATGTCGCACAAAGATAGTAATAAGTTGGCAACTTCAGTTCTTACAGATGAGAGACAATCAGGGATACGAGAATCCTTCATTGCATCTGTTGCATTTTTCATCAAGGCCTGCACAAATGAAATGAACAACACACTTAATTTCATCAAGTTGTGACGTAGAGAGACAGCGAAAGAGTTAGAAACTAACCATCCTGCAATTTTCCAAGGTTATGCAGCCACTTTTGTTTGGCACCAATAATGCAAACTGCGTCTTCATATAAAATAGTTCATCGACAGTCAAAGTCTTGGACAATGCCTTTTCAAGCACACAAACAAACAGGAAAAAGAAAAGAGTTAGAAGATTAGCAACGAAAGCTTAATGCTTATAATCAGGAGATACCATGGTTTTCCTAGGTCTTATTCTTTGAGTCAACAATCAACATAAAAGGAGAAAAAAGTGGAGTGCAAACCCTTAAAGCAGCCTTGCGCAAAGATGATGACCGCATGTATGCCTTCATTAGTTTGAATATGGAAAAATCAAGAGGTACTTTCACATCATTATAGTTGCGGATCCAAGGATGGCCTACAAAACAAGGATTAATATGGAAACTTAAATAACAGTAGTAAATACCTTGAAATATGAGCTTAAAAAAATTGAAAGTCAAAGCACTCACTCAAAGCCTGAGCAGCTGTCATTCGTCTCCTGGGGTCCTTGTTCAATAGACGTTTGACAAAGTCCTTAGCTTCTGGAGATAAGGACGGCCAAGGTGCTTCATCAAAATTAGGGTCAGCTTTCAAGACTGCCCGAAAAATTCCAGACTCAGTCCGCGCCCAAAAAGGACGACTTCCGCACAGTAGAATATAGGCTATCACACCTACACTCCATACATCAGCCTCTGTGCTATAAGACCTATGTAGGACTTCAGGTGCAACATAGTATGCACTTCCTACGATGTCATTGAGTCTTTCTTCTGCAAACCATAAAAGGCATCAAAAACCACCAAAATGCAAACACTAAGTGGTACCGAATACAGATTATCACTCAATTGCCACTAGAAAAGAGGACAAACCTGGTCTGACAAAATCGGACAAGCCAAAGTCTATGACTTTCAACTGAGAGTTCTCATCCTTGGAAGTGTACAGAAAGTTCTGGTCAAGTGAATACATAAGAATTAAAAATGGTAGCCAAAAGCACCATCTAAAAGATACTCATGAACTATTTATGATAGAAAGATAACAAGCAGCATGATTAAACGGGTAATTATCAAGCACAGCACATTTCATCCTAAATATCATGAGCATGCAAGCAGGTCTGTGGATTTCATTTCTTTAAATATCATGCTCACTTATACCAACAAAAAATATCATGCTCCCCTCCCCTCTTTGCTTTCTCTGTTATACATGATCTTAAACAGGCCACAATGCTTATCAAAGGGGAAAAAACAGACAATGGGAAAGGCCAGGGCCAAAGATATACACAAAGCTTCAATGGTTGGTCCGAGAATCACATAGCAAGTAACAAAATCCTTAAGCCTAACACTAAGAAACAAGGCTGACTAGTAGGATATATAATTGCTTTGTAGTGCAAACATGAGGAAGCAACATATAGGTGTAAACCAGTTTCTTCCAAACTAGTTGCTACAAAGGAGAGTGAGTATCACCCACCCTTGCTTAGATTTTCCCAAGCAGCCATGCGCCAGATCAAACACAGTAGAAAAACCTCTTACATGGTTATCACCAGTTCAAAATTCTCAACAAGTTTTTTTGGGACTAGTGCAAGTGCAGATGCACAGGATTCTCTGAGGAGAAATAAACAAAATAAAAGAGAAACAAGAAAGGCCAATAAGTTTCACCTCTGGTTTGAGATCCCGGTGGACTACACCCTGTATATGACAAAAGGCAACAACATTTAATATCTGCACCATAACAGCCTTTGCATCATCTTCTGAGTATTTCCCACCCCTTTAAGTGTAAGAAAAGCTAGTTAGAAACCACAATGGCCCTCACAGAAGCATTAATGCAGAAACTTGACTAACCACGATGGCCCTCACCTTGCAAGTATTCTATCTAGAAGCTCCCCTCCTTCACATAACCTGAAATGATCATACAACTAATCAATTTCCATGATGGGAAATGTATCATAAAGCTCATCAAGAATGTCAATACATCCACGATAGCAAGACTGAAAGATGCCATATTCTCATATGAGAAGAAGGATGCAACTCCAAACTCAACCATGAGCAGTATCAATATTTGATATGCGTATTGTTCAGCAGATGTAGGTTTGACCTCAAGCAATTAATAGTAGCACACACAGCGTGAGCATGACACAATTGCAAAATGGAAGTGCATTTTGCTTACTCCATTACTATATAGACATTATCTGGGTCTTCAAATGCATCATAGAACTCCACCAAATTGTTATGCCCTGCCAACGCCCTCAATATTTTCACCTCCCTTCTCACATCTTCCACTGAAATAGCTGTTGTCATCTGGCAATATTCGATGCATTGGAATACGATTGTATGCAGTAACAACCAACAAAGAGACCAGGATTAGTGAAGTTTTTTTTATAATAATAATAAGATTACTTTATTAGGAAGTGGGTTGAATATATTAAAACTAGCAGATTGAGTCTCCACCCACCACACATACATATAAATATAAAAAGATTTGGCAATGGTCAATATGCCAAACACAAAGTTCAAACCTGAGACAACACGAGGTTCTTTCTTGCCATTGACACACACACAAAAAATAATAAATAACATAAGTAAAAATCTTCCATCACTTTTACGCCGGTCACATTCGAAACCCTAATTCAGTAATGCCCAATTGGTGATTTAAAGCCATACCCTCCTCCCTTGTTCATAACATCAACTTGAGTTTGAGTTTCACCTAACACTGATTGCTAAATGCTAACAATGTACGCTATTAGTGCATAGGATTTGTTAATTATACTTGATCAGGAAAGAAATGCTACTAACACTATTGTTAATTTATTACTCAAGAAAAAGGGGCAAATTAAATAAATATAAGAAATCCATATTAATTATATTTTTTTCTGACGAACCTTGGACTTTGGGATGACTTTAACGGCGACTCGCTGGCCTTTCCGGTCACCTTTTTTGAACTTAGCAGAGCAAGTATACCCAAAATGCCCTCGCCCCACTTCCTCTCCAACCTCCAATCTACTCCTAAGCTCTTTAGAAAACCCAAATCGTTTGTCCAACTTAACCGCCTCTTCCTCCTCCTCTTCATCATCTTCTTCTCCTTCTTTTCCCCCTTCCGGAACTGCCCCTTTCTTGGTGTTCTTCTTCTTGTTGGTGTTGCTCCTTCTCAAAACGGCCCTAATGTGTTTGGCCGGTGACGGAGGAGGGAAGGGTCGCTTGAAGAGACGGAAAGGGGTCGCCGGAGCTGACGCGGCGGAAGGGGATTGGCGGGTTTTGAGGAAGTAGGAAGGGGAAGGAGTGTAGAAAGGGAAGAAAGGGGAGTGGTGGGGTTTTGGGGTGGAGGAGGGGAGTGGGGAAGGAGGGGTAATTTGGTCATTTTGATCTGAGTGTGGTGCTGGGGTTTGCTGCTGCTCCTGGATTTCTCTGGGTGCATATGGGTTTCGTTTGGGTGGTTTTGAGGAGCAAGCACCCATCTTTACTCTTCAATTCTTCCTTCTCGTGGTGGCAGCAGAAATGGGATGCTAAGGCATTGCCGCCGCGGCAGCAACGGCGGAGGAGGAGCAGTAACGGGTGGTGGTGGTGGAAAGAAGGAAGCTAAGCTAAGGTAGCTACTGCTCCTATAGCTACAGAGTTGAGCTGGACATAACAAGGCTTACATGGCATGCACATGCCTTCTTTTATGATTCATTTCATCATTGTCTTGTCACTCCATTTTCTTTTCTTCTTTAATTTCTACTAACATATCTCTCTTTTTTCTCACAAATCGACAATTTCCACATTAATTTGTTTACTGTTTGGCATCTAGTGTATGTTTTGAAGGAAAAATCATACAACATTTCTTATATTTTATCTCCAAGTATATCTACTTGGATTATCTAATTACGCTAATACACTTAGCATGATCGTTTATGTACTTAAAGTTTCTCATTTTAAATGACAGTGTAAAAAAATTAAGGATTAAAAACGTTTCGAGTTAGTCGATATTGTATCAACACTAAAAAAATACTATTTTTTTTGTTTTTTAATAAATATCGTTTTTTTATGAATTTTTACTGTTTATAATATTTATCATTTTATCTTTTCCGAAGCATATATTTTATGCAAATGATAAATTTCTTTTATGTATTAACCCAATTTGATGATGGTGT
>NBIL01026572.1:0-17747 GCA_002752925.1 Viola pubescens var. scabriuscula
AAAATAGTAAAGTATCACACAAACCGCTTATACTCATATTCATAATGACCTGACCCGAACCGTTTACAATGACCCGACATGTACCCGTTTATAATAACCCGACCCGTTATTTAATGGGTTAAAATTTACTGACCCTTACTCGCAAAAAAAATGGATCGGGTACGGGTCGACTCGACGGGTCGAATCCATTTTACCACCCCTATTTATTTCAACATTAATGATTTAATATTAATTATAAGAATAGTTATGAAATTTCTAAATTAATTCAAAATGTATTTAAATAATTTTGAATGGTCCATGATTTTAATTTTTTCATGTTTTAAAGAAAAAAATCATAAGTGATCCATGAAGGTATAAAACTCATTTTTAAAAGATTAAATAAAATAAGAAAAATGAATATAGAATTACTCAACTCGAAATAGAGATTACGTTGTTGTAGTTTTTAATTTATTTTGTTCACTATATAGAGTAAGAAAATTAAATTTATTTAAAAAATAATAATAAAACTCAGCTGGAGGTCTCTGTTTTTTTTCTCTTAACATTTCTTCCAAATAAAACAAACAAAATGATTAGAAGTGCATCAATAAAATTACAAAATACAGTATTGCGCATAAATACGAGTAATCATAGTACTGAGCGAATAATGCACCTGTGTGTATCTCAAAAGAAAAAGGAAAAAGGAATATATATATTTCACTTGTGGAATCTCCTTATGCACTGACTTGTAAATGATATACAACTGACCTAGAATTTGATTTGTATCATTGGTAAGCATAATCATCAGGAGAGAGTACGAGGATGATGGAAGAATAACTAAGCATAGGGTACAAGTTGGCATCCAGGAAGTGAGCATATTGCTTGACTGCGATCGCTCTCTCCGGAACATCACTGGAAAGGAAGTCGAACGGCACGGGTTTGCCTGTGTCTACCAAGGGCTGCCATCTATATCCTGGTCGTTCTGGTAGTGTAACAGTGACCGCCAAATGATTAGCATTAAACGCGATGTATATCTCTCCTTTCACCGAGTCAATCTGGAATCAACACGGAAAAAGAAGTAAATCAAACAGTAGATACCAAAACCAAGAGTGGAAATTGAAATATCCAACATCTCAGAGAAGTTGCATCGTTCCAATTTTCACAATGAATAAGAAAAGTTGTCACTCCAAATCATGTTTCTTCGAGCAAACCAGCCTATTTTTAGACAGAATGTATGATGAACAAACATAGGAACTCACAACATACAGGGTGGAGACACTGGAATAGAAAACAATTCCCATACCTTTGGACTAATTAGCGTACCAATTAAATGACATTTAGGATCGTGTGATGTTAGGAGGTTTAGCCATAAGCTGAGTAAATGAGGTACCTAACTCGATTCTATATGCTCCTAGAATAACACTCTTTCTCGCACATTTAAATCCTGGAACAGAAACTCCAATCGTAAGAATGTGAAAACAATTTGCACCATAAAAGCATACCAGTGTAAATGCTACAAAGCGGCTTGTTTCAGACCAATCTGGCGTTCCAGGAGTATAGCCATGCCATTGTAGCCTCTCTGCTGTTGGAAAGTCATTCAAGCCAAGGGACTCGCATTCACTACAAGATCACACCTCACATAAGAAGAGGGGCCATAGAAAAAGTAAACTATGGAAACAAATTTCATATCAAGGCAACACTTACCCACGAAACTTTGTCATGAGGCAGCAAAACCTAAAGAAGTCCGATGCAGACTCTTCCTTCTTATCCCACCTGAAGTAATTGATCTGCGTCACATCAGAAAATTAGCTAACTATAAACCAAAAGCTCCAAACGGGCATCTAACAACTGTTGCAGGGTGCAGAAAATCACATAGTTATCGTGGCAGTATGTATTGTTGTTCCCTCCTTTCGTGTGGCCATATTCATCACCCATGTATATCATAGGAACTCCCTGATCAAACAAAGAAAATAATCAGACCATGTTACCGTAAAAGTTGTTACATAAACACATCATGCATTTCATAAAACAGTAGTGCAGAAAGCTGGAAAACACACTGCAAAACACAACAATACACTGCATAAAAGAACGTCAACTAGTAGCTGCTTGTATATATGGACAAGTTGAACCTTACTTGTGAGACCATGAGGCACAAAAAGAAATTTCGCATTTGTCGCTTCCTCAGCTGCTTCACTGAAATGCTTGCAAACTCTCCCTCCTGCATAGTCATTTTGATAAAACAGAATGAATCCACACAGATCCGTCAATTAAAGAAGCTATAAAAATTGCATAAACCAACAATGTAACCATATTTTTTTCTCACAAGGAATGTACTAGTGAGGAGCTGCTATGCGATGTATATGACAATCTAACCAAAACTGAGCAGTCCATTCTATGTAAATGGACAGATCTACAAAATATGAATGATCCTGTACCTATGAAGAGCCTCCTATCACATATAAATTGCACACAAACAAAAACCTGAAACCAAACATAAAGACTTGAGGTAAGGTTACCTGTCCACAGTTCCAGCTGCTGTTATGATTCTCTCCATCATTGTTGTCTTCCCCATTAGCCAAATTATGTTTGTTGTTGTATGTCACTAGATCAGCCAAAGTAAAGCCATCATGTGCACAAACAAAGTTAATGCTGTTCCAAGGTTTCCTCCCCCCAGCCTGAACCGTAAAAATGAATCAAAACCACGAATTGTACTTTCTAGCAAAGCAATTTAAGACTATCATGCTTAACAGAATATCATATCAGATTATGCTGTGTAGTTTTTGCTAGCAGGTGGTGAGCATGTGTGCTTGTATCAAACAGGTCTATAGTGAAACGAGGTACACTACCCATAATAAATGAGGAAAAGAAAACACAAACCTGGTATAAATTAGGACTTCCACATACGCATTCAGCAAAAGCCCCAGAAAACCCATTTGTGCCCTTAATGAACCGTCGCACAGTATCACGATACTGGAAAAAAATAATTCAAAATCAGGTGAGTATTAACAAACTCTTTTTAACGACACCATCTTGATGATAATAAAAGATTACACAGCAGATTTTTGCACTCAACACTCACTTTCTCTCTACCTGTTTTTTCTGTGTTATGTTTTCTTTTATTCCTTTCTTCACATCAAAACTCACAAGAAAACACTGATGAGAAACAGCACTTAAAATGCAAACAAACCTTCCCATTCCATTCTGACCAAATACGCCAATGAGGGAAGACCCCGACTTGATACAAGCCTCCAGCATCCCATGCCTCAGCTATAAGCTGCTCAAATGAGAGAGAGTACATTATTTGAGTCTAATGGGACACATGCATATGATATTCCTAGATGCATGACTTACAAAGAGTATACAATTCAAATCATTTTTGCAAGACGCTACTGAAACAAAGCCAAGAAGAAGAAGAAATGACATTCTGATAACTACCAAAAAAATTTCAAGTGAAGTTAAAACTAATCCGCCAAAATTAAGAAAAATGGATGATTGGAAATCTAAACAAGGCTACCTACAATGGCTATTAGGCAAGCTGATTAAGTCATGGCTTCAAGAGGAGAACTAACAAGGAGCCTGAAGTAAATACCTTAACATCACAAAGTATTGGATCATTACTTATCATGTCAATCAATGGAGGACTGCTGAGCGGAGTGCCAGTCGTTAAAGAGTCCCCTTCAACTGGATTCCCAAATACATTAACTGTATCCCAGAGACTTAAGGGCAAAAATCATCAGCATGAACAAGATGAAATTGTTAGTTACGATAATAATGTATAATAAAAAGATAAACAATGACATGGTGAATATTTAATGATGGTCCAGCTAACAACCTACTACTCCTGGTCATAATCGAAGCGAGATCGAAGCGGAAGCCATCCACGTGCATTTCTGTAACCCAATACCTGTAGTGCAAAAGAAATAAAGAAACACTATGCCCAAAAATAGCAATCAAAGAGATCGAAATAAGGAATAAGAAAAATTAACTAACGAATCCCTAGAAATGAATTTGACAACAACAAAAAATGACAAGATAATGGAAGAGAAAAGCATACTGCATTTACTTTATCTATTTTCATTTATTTCTTTCTCAGTTAGCCAAAGTTTGGGATAACTATTGTGATACCTTAAGCAGTCCAATATGAATTGGCGCACAACTGGATGGTTACAATTGAATGTGTTCCCGCATCCTGAATAATTATAGAACTCTCCCTGCAATACCATAAAATAAAATATATCACTATCTAAGTAATGCAGAAAAGGTTGAACAATTAAATCCTACATAGAATATATGTGAACAGTTCTGTGTTTGAGAGCGTGGATATATGTGTACTGCGTATGAAAGCAAGAACATCTGTTTCCCCAAATGTAGTCAGAATTTATGGTGCTATAAAGCACAGTTGCCATTAAAGACATTCTACCTTAGGAGCAAGCATGTAGTAGACACTATTATCAACTCCTCTAAAAGAGAGAACAGGACCTTGCTCATTTCCTTCAGCTGTATGATTGAATACAACATCCATGACCACCTGTTAAAAAGTACATGTATAAAATGATAGTTGCAGAAACCCATACTAAAGAAATGTCATCTGATGTGAGCCAAAGGTCACCTCAATTTCTCGTTTATGTGCTTCTCTAACCAGAAGCTTGAATTCATTAATAGCATCTTGACCACAATTACTTATTCCTGCTGAAGAGTATCTTGTCATGGGTGAAAAGTAACCAACAGTTGAATAGCCCCAAAAATTCACCCTGGACAAGGAAAATATAGCATTAGACATAATGAGTGATGTAGGTTAGGAGGAGAAAACAACAACCTAGCATAGGAGTATAGCTAAATTCCTGATCCTTGTATGAGAAATCTAGATGAGGAGTTTAATAGCCAAGCTCTGTTTTATCCATTTTATGACAGAACGAAGTTTTTAGGAACAAAAAATGATGAAGGAATGTGGTCTGTAAGGTTTCGAGTTTCGCTTACAACCTTTGTAAGTCCTAGTGTTGCTTACAACCTTTTTAAGTCCTAGTTTTGCTTACAATCTTTTAAAGTCAATCCTGTAACATGTAAACGCCAGTGAAGCTTCAATGCTACCGCAATGAAACCAAAATCAAAGAAAAAGAACAAGAGTGGTCACAAACAAGTTCAAGAGAAATCATACTTGTAGTCACCCAAGACAGAATTGTAACTGAAGTACTCCAGCTCATTGAACTCCTGGCATGGCATCAACTCTATGCAGTTGACACCAAGCTCCTGAAAAAAGGAGAAAAGCTAATAAGGACATACCGCTACAAACAATGAATGATTGCAACTACACAACATAAGTGGTCCAATGAGATACAGCCTTGAGCAAAATATTAATGTGGTGTTTGAGTGAATGGATGTGTTGGTGGGTGGTATATGCCAGGAGTAGGTCTCTACTGTGGAGACAAATTATGACTAAATTTGCAATACTTCAAATATCTCGACACCAATAATACACAGTAAACAACAACAAAAACAGAGCATTATATGCAACAGATCATTCGACCTATCATCTTTAGAGTGTACTGGTGGACATGACATAGCTCATGCCCTGACTACAATTCACTCCACAATACTGTTTAGGGAAGATATTACACCACAAAAACTCCAAAAGTTTGTCCTAATAAAACAAAATAGAGAAAAAGATTACACCAACTAGCTCCCAATTTGATCCTCAGTCCATTTTAACTGAATTAAGATACCTATCAACTTATCATATAAAAACATATATAACAAGGTGATAAACAGAACCATGAATAGTACTCACATATAGTGAAAGAAAATATTACTTTTCTTCAAAGCCTCATGAATTATTATGGAAGTACTTCAAACCAACCTTCAAGTGATCAAGCTTCTCCACCAACCCAAGGTATGTACCAGGGAATTCAGTCCTACTTGATTCATGCTTTGTATAACCTCGGACATGCATTTCGTAAATAAATAGGTCTCTCTGTGGCAACCTCAATGGCAAATCCCCTTCCCAGTCAAACTGTAAACATCAAGCATCGAAATGAAATAAAGTTTGAGTGACATTGATGGAATATATATTTGGCAAATGAACATGAAAATAGACATGAAACGAAGTTAAATGAACTCTATGATAAAGTAGAAACAGTAGAATGCCACATACAGGTTACTTATTCAGTTTGTGCTTGTACCTTATCTTTCGCAATGGGTATCATGCAGGCCATTTGGGGCCAGCAATTGTCATCCGAACCTAATACCCCAAATTCTCCTCTGCTGACAACAGCCTAAAATGCGAAAACCAGTGAGCTAGGCCATCGAAAAATCACTTAAAAAACGAACAAAAGCAACAGAGAAGCAAGAAGAGCTAAATTACCTTTGCATAAGGATCCAAGACGATGCGAGAAGGATGATAATAGTGTCCCTCCTGCGATGCAATAGAGGCATCAAATTGGTAGCCATAGAGCATGTCCCTGAAGTCACCTCTTATCAAGACATGCCAAACATACCCAGTCTTATTAGTAAGTGGATCCAGAGAGATTTGGTGAGTCACTCTATTCTGTAACAACACCAATGTCAACAGTTATGGCAATGACAATCATAAAACGTAAAACACAAACTATTGCGCGCACCACACACCTTGGGCAAATCGGAGAGAGAAATCAAACAGAGGGTAGCGGACTCGGCATTAGCGGAAAAGACAGCGAAATTGACGCCACCATCACGAGCAGAGGCGCCAAATGGTGCCGGATAGCCCTCGGAAACTTGAAACTCGGTAGGAAATTTGCTCTTTGGCGGCTCCTCTTGGACGACCACCGCAGTATCCACCTCCGGCGAGGCTTTCAGAGTCCATTTCTTGTTGCAAGTGGCAAATGATGTTCCCTTGAGTTCGGGTTTGAGCTTGAGATTGGATTTTGAGGTTTTGGAGAGACGTTGCAGTAACGGAAAAAAGGGTGGAGAAGTAATCGGAGACTGAAATAACTCCACTCCCATTTCTCTTCAATCATTAGATTGACGCATGATGAGAAATCGGATAAGTGCTGAGCAGCAAGAAAACTGTAGCAGGCGGTAGGACTGTAAATTAGTAGTTTTAGACTTTTAGTCCTCAAACTATTTCTGTTTTCTGTTGCATCCCAAAAGCTTGGAAATGACCAATAAAAGTGTGCTGCTCATTTGGTATATCGATATACTTGTTTTAATTAAATCCAAAATTTCTAATAATTTTTATTCAAATAAAAAAAAACATTCCATGCTTTTCTGTAATAAAACTGAATTTAAATTTAATTTAATGAATAATTTTAAATTTACCCATTACTATAATTAAAATCTTGTTACCTCATATATTACTATAATTATTTTCAAATTATAAACCTTTAAAAAAATTATATAGTATTTTAATATCTAGTTCTCTTTCTTCTTTAAATTTACCATCACCCTTATCTAACTTCCGGTTATAACCTCAATCCAAACACACCCCTTTGTACAAGTGAAATTAAAGAAAAAAGGTTAAAGAAAATGATGAGCAAGACACAAGAAATTAACGTGGTTCGCCAACTAAGTGACTACATCCACGGATGAAGAGCAAAGCTCAAATCTTTCCACTATGTAAGAATATTTTCATGATACAACACAGCATATTGGGATTTGATTACTACAACTACAACAAACTGTTGTTTTCTTCGGATCATGACACTCAGTAATTGATCACCACAGAGGCTTAAAATCCCATCATCGGATGCGATTCAACTGTGAAAATGGCTCGGGGTTTGATTTCGGAGCAGCAGCTTTCGCTACTTCTGGCACACCAAACACATTCCAGAACCTCAATGTCTCATCCCCAGCTGCTGATGCCACTGTGCACCCATCTGGGCTCTGTGCCATGTACAGCACTCTTGATGTGTGGCCTGTTAGCTCTGCCATTTTCACCATTGATGGGTACTTCCAAAGTGTAAGCTGATTTTGAGTAAACCCATGTGAGCTAAGCAATTCCCTTTCATTCTTGTTCCACAGCAGAGAACAGACCTGAGATCCTGTATCAACAGAGTTTAGGCACGCGCCGGTGTGTGTGTTCCAGAACTTGATTGTGCGGTCGCCTCCTCCTCCTCCAGTTGCAAGCAAATTCCCCTGGAATGGACACCAAGCCAGGGCTTTCACTGCAGCGGTGTGGTCCTCAAGTCGGTGAAGCCATTGTGTAGGAGAATTGGATGAAACTGTTGATCTGTCCCATATGTGAACCAAATTGTCATTGCCTCCACTTGCTAATTGCTGTCCTGAAGCTGACCATTTTAGCCCACAAACCTCTTGCTGGTGACCTCTGTAGGTTTCCACAATGTGTGATCTAATTCTCACATCATTGTTGATGATCTGACCATCCATTCCTCCTGTTGTTAGGATGTGGCTGTTCCATGCCAGCGACCCAACTCGCAATCTGTGTCCACCTTTCAGTGTCCTCAGCTGCAAACAAAACTCAAACTTTTAGATACCCAACAAACTGAAAAACACAATCTATCTTCCCACAAGTTAAAAGACAATTTTTCATTTTTTTTCTCCAATTACCTGCTTGTTAGCTGCTGAATCCCATAATTGTACTTCAGAATTGTTCAATCCAATAGCGATATGGCGCCCATCTGGTGCCCAATTGACACTAGTAACAGGGCCAATTTCCTCATCAACTGTGACAAGTTCAGAGGTTGAACCATTGGTAGAATCCCACAAGTACACAGTGCTTCCTAAAGCCACTGCTAGAACATTGCAGCTTCCCCAATCCAGCAAGTTGAGGTAGAAATCGTCGACAATGTCAGGCGCATCCAATGTCCTCTCAGAAGTCTGAAAATCATGACCATCAATTCTTAGTCATTAGGCCATAAAGAATGATGGGTTTTCATTGGGGTTTTAAAACAAATACCTGAGGGATGTTTCTTCTGGGTTTTGCAGATTTGGGTTGTTGGTGAAGAGAGGAGATATGGTCTTGAGGGAACATATCAACAGGGGTAGGAGGCTTGTTCTTGAAGGCGAGGATGCGAGTCCGGTTCATGTTCAAGGATTCTGCCAATTGCTTCCTGTATGCTTCTCTTGATGGTGAGTTCGCGGCCGGGTTCTCCTTACCTTTTCTGCCTTCTGTCACCATGTAATGAGCATAATCCAAGTCCATGGCGGATCTATTTGGAATAAACCTATCCAACTGTTGACACACAAAAAAATCAAATCAGACCCAAAGAAGACAAAACATGGATTTATAGAATTCCTTTAAAAATACCAAATTTGGAAAAGATTCTTACATTTTCTTTGGAATTCCTTCTCTGGAGAAAGTTATCTTGGAGTGGGAATCGAGACTGTGCTTTCATGTTGGAAGAATTGCTCACTGATCCTGCATCCATACTTAAAAAATGCCAAAAAACAAGAAAACAGAGCAATAATAATAATAATAACAGAACAGATAGAACAGATATAAACTACTAAATTAATCAAACAAAACCCTAGAAATGAGACCCAGAAGCAAAAATATATGTGAATATAAATTATAAACTACTAAATTAATCAAACAAAACCCTAGAAATGAGACCCAGAAGCAAAAATATATGTGAATATAAACTGAAACCTGCGAAACAGAGGGTTAATTGAATAATAAACAAGGATTAAATAGAACAGTGAATTGTATTAGAAATGAATAGAACAGATATAAACTACTAAATTAATCAAAGAAAACCCTAGAAATGAGACCCAGAAGCAAAAATATATGTGAATATAAACTGAAACCTGCGAAACAGAGGGTTAATTGAATAATAAACAAGGAATAAATTAGAGAGCGCGCGCAGCAAGAAAGATAGAGCAGAAAGAGAGAGAGGAAGAAGGATTGTTGATGATTAATGGGTGAGGGGTTTATATAGTACGGTAGTAGGATGGGAATTAGGGTTTTTGTTTTGGATGGAAGCGGCGATGGAGAGGAGGAGTTTCTGAATTGGATGGTTTTTAATTTTCCTTGAACTTACAACGGCTACTTTATTCTGAAAAGGAAGGAGCCGTTGTAAATTGGATTGACAAAACAGTCCTTCCCTCCAACTTCTACAACGTGATAGAATGCTATCCCGTCAGATTTCAGCACGGCCCAGCCCGTCAGATTTCAGCAAGGCCCAGCCCTGGACATATTAGTACAATAATAATTATCAAACTATGTAGTAGTAGTATAGTTTAACATTATTGAAAATTATAAGCAAATTAAAAATTTTAGATATTACTCCATACATTCCTAAATAAGGGTGATTTTTTAGATGAGTGAGAATACTTCTATTTTGCTTTTCAATTTCATCCTTAGATTTTTTTTAAATGATTATATTATGAATCGAACTAATAACCTTACGTCGTAAAAAAACATAACTCTTAAATTTATAAATTTTGAACCAAGAGAAATTGAATTTTTATTTTCTATATGAGAAAATTTATAATTTTTTTAGAAAAAAACATCATTCTCTGGAGGAGAAAAGATAAAATCTACTAATACATTTGTATCATATATCAGAATGAGTCACTACATTTGTAAGTGAAACAAATAAATCACTGCATTTTTTTACTTCATTTACATTAGTCACTCCTTCCTAAAAATAGTTATGCTTAACATCTAAAAAAAATTAGAAATTAAATTTTAAAATAAAATATAAAAAATCAACATGTCAAAAAAAAAAAAAAGTAAATAAAACTGATTGCACAAAAAATAGTGATTTAATATTTTGATTTTGTTCGATGTTTTATCACTGGAAAAATTGGATATGATTTTAATCACGCTCGATTTTTTATTTTTGGATATTTTGATTAAATTTTTATTTTTCAATTGCAAAAAGAGCGTAGAGCGTGACTTTTATGCCATGTCATTTTAAAAAAAATACCATGTATTTAAACAAAGTATAACTATTAATGTAGATCAACTCGATGTAGTAGTTTATGCTAAGATATGATATAAATGCAGGGTTAATTTTATTATTTTGAATAATAATTTTCATTTGTCATATAAATCTAGTTAGCAAATTATAAGGTCTAATTACGGAACATACGATTTTGTTTTCAAGGTTTATTCTATTTCAATTGTTAAGAGTACTTCAAACAAAGTCCACTTTGACTCATTTGCTATGCAGAAATGGAAGACTAGTCGTCCACTCATGCTGTAGAAGGAGGAAAGGGATGCAACATAAATAAACTAATTTGTATTCCCTCAAGCACAAACCACAACAATATAGGAACTAAACAATGCCCACATCTTATCTTACCTAGAAAACAGGTAGCGAGAAGAATATCGGGCCATGATGCGCGATTTAGTGAGTTATGCTTTTACAAATAGCCTGATCCTTTTGTCTAATTTCAAGTGCCAGCACAAGTAACTCAGTGTACAAATATACAACAACTTGTGTGCAAGATCAGTCATGAAAACAGTAGGAACTAAGTGGATACATAATGCCGATAAAGATAATGGGATGTTACCCGACAAAACTGATAAGAACATGCTTGTACCTTCCCTACAATGTGCTTGCTTCTGAGTGCCACTTTCAATATGAGTATGAATACTGCAATATATGAAGTGGTTCAAGAATTTACCGATCAGGTGAACTGCCGTCTCATGTACGTGTCTTCAGGCACAAAGACTGGTTCTTGAGTGCTCTGTGATGTGAACTGTGGCTGTCCCATGGCGATCCCACTTTGATGCGAAACAGAAGTACTGTGAAAGGGATCACTACTATTCTTTGCTGAGTTCAAGGTAAGATAATAAAGGATTCCGAGGCTGATGCTTGCGAACGCCAGCATGGCACCACCAGCAAAGACTCCAGGTTTTACAACATAGCAGTAGTAATTGCCAAAGTACATAGTCTCCTCACCATGTTGATCATTGAGCGCAGCACCAGTAAGCAACAAAAGAAACGCTATAACAAAAGTGAACCTGCAAGTATTCAATAATTATTATGAATGCTGGTTCAGCAGAGTTTTACCCCTATGTTGTCTGATCATCTAGCTTTCACTCTATTTTCTTGGTAGCCTCACTGAGCTCAAAATTCTTTCGAAACAAAACAAACTGTTTCCTTTCTTTTCAGTGGCTTTCTATGTTTATTCTTACAGACCATAATTTAACGGGTTTTTTCTTAACTTAATCCTCCGCCGATCCTCTTTAAAGTTTTTTGTCCTCCTATCCTACAGAATTTTGTTTTGATTTATTCTCTCCCCTCAAGCCACTTCGATTTTCTTTCAAGTTATTTAATGTCTTTAGAATTATTAAGGATCAGGTATATTAAGGCCAGAGCTAATAGTTATTAAAATGAATTAAAAGTATTAATCTCTTATTGTTGAATTATCTACCAAAGATCTAAGTAGTTGGCGTTTATGTGCATAATCCTAAGAATCCACGAGTCGATTGAACCATCTCGAAAGCAGCTAATTATCTAGTTCAACTTGCATTTCTATCACTTTCGAAAGAGGATGTGGAATGAATGAAAAAATTCAAATTGAATTATCCATTTGACCCATTCTCGAATGTAAAACAGAGAAAAATTTATGAAGAAAACTATTCCAGTAAGACAAAAGCTAGTTTTGCTTAGACCATGACAGTAACTAATCATCATTTCTAATATTTAGTTGTGTATCATTCTACCTTCACAGAAATACAAAAAGATATCTACCTTTTCAGAATTAAATATCACTAGACGTAAGTAAAGAGAAGAAATGATTTGCAACTGTTAACCCTAGAAAAAGTGATAGCTCTGGAATATCATTTATCATGGAATGATTATGGAGAATTACCAGGAAACAACAAAGCAGAGTAGTGCTATTCTCCAATTTGAGTTTGAAGGTTGAGGACTTTTCTTGCAACAGATACACCCACTGGCAACATTAATAATTATCTGAGCTAGCATAAGGGCCACAGTGGAAGTTAGACCAAGACCAAGAGCTGGACTCCGAGGATATGTACATTGCATAGCAGATGTGAACTGAACCTCAGAAGCCTGAAGGATTAAAAGGAATGACACGGAAAAAAATTAGAAAAGAGGGAACAAAACAGAGACCGGCATTGACTGCTGATAAATTAAAGACCGACAACTGCACCATGTACTGAAAACAATGTCCCATGAGGAACAGTAGGAATATCACCAAAACACTAGAAAGAAGAAAGTGTACAAAAAGGAATTCTAGAGCATCAAATATTCCTCATAAAGAGTGAATGAATGATACTAGCTTTCTTCTTTACTAGAGAGTTATGACAAATGGCAGAACTCTACAGAAATTATTTGCATTACAATATCCACAAGCTGATAGAAAGGATCCGTATCTAAATATGGTATCAGGGATAAAAGAATTCAAAACATTCAGTCATAGCACCCTTCAGAACTAGTCAAACTGATTGCACAGGAGTTATTAAGACTTGAGAAGTGAACCCCACAAAGGTAGCAATTAGTAAATCCATTAATGATACAAGATAGGTTGTGAATTGCATCTATATCAGGCTTGCCAGCTAAACAAAGGAAATATGAGGGTCTACCAAATTGACCACAAATCAGTAACATAAAGTTGGCAAATAAGAGAGAAATTAATCTAATGCCTATAATCTCAAACCCATTATATCGTAATCACTATAGAGCCAAGCTAACTTTCTGAAAAAGGCTCCAACTTGTTTTAAAGGGTCTATATCTCTGTTAAATTCAGTATTGAAGAATGAATAGTGCTTTAATAAACCAGTGAAATCATCATCCCTATGACAATAAAAGAGAAAAACTAATGTGAGATTCCAGTTCTGCACATGCAGAAAACCCCTAATATAGCCAACAATTTCCAGTACAATAACAAAATATGAACATAGAATCATGGGTAGAGCAGCCAGGGCAACCAAGGATAAGAAGCTGTTTGCTTCTTGATGCTAAGAACTGCATTTTCTTTCTGAATTTATCCATTTATTTATTCCTTCCTTATTTCATTTTGTTCTTTATTATTCTCATTGGCAAAGAATAAACAAATCTAAACAATATCTTATGTTTTGTTGAGAACAATAAGCACAAAGCAGAAGCAAACAAAGGGTTTCGAGTTTCATAAATAAACAAACCAAACGCAAGTAAGGAGAAGGGGCCAGACCAACCAATTTAACTAACTTCCCACCTAAACAACAAGCTCAAATATCCAAATTGTCAGTTCCTTTGCTGGTTTTACAACGTTTCAAGTTGATGAAGATGCAGTGAAGCAAGAAAAAGAAAAACCCATTTGAACAGGACAAAAAAAATGAACAGTACAGTACCAAAAACTTCAAAACCAAGCATACCTTGATTCGAGTGACTTCAGCACCAAACCCTGTAGCAGCCGACAACAGACCCAAGAGACCCACACCACAGCACAGGACGAGAGATTTTCTTTCCATCATTTCTCTTGAGTTTCTGCGATGGATGATATTGGCGTTCTTATCCAACAAAATCAACCGAGTATTACTTCCTAAAGACGCGACCTTTAGTCTGGAAAGCAAAGAGGAGAAGCTGAACAAAAGCGTAAACTTGGGTGGAGGAGAGGGGAGGTCTGTGCAGAGCGGTACTGTGCACTAAAAACGTTATGCTTAATTGCTTATTAATATTAACGTTAGTACTTTCTCTTCTACCGAATTAATTAAAATTTTATTACAAAAGATAATAATATTTTATTTTATTTTATTTTACATTCACTCAAATTATCACACCATCATCAAATTGAATTGATGTATAATTTTTTTTTTTGTCATTTGCATAAAATATATGCTTTAAAAAAGATAAAATGATAAGTATTATAAACACTAATATTTCGTAAAAAAATGTCAGTTATTTAAAGACAGAGCGAATAGAATATACGTGGGCTGCTTTACTTTAATCTTTTTTTTCTTTATTAACATCAACTTTTGCTTTTAATGAGAAAGAAAAAAAAGTACTCCACTATTCTCTAACCTTATGAGAAGTTATACTCTCTAAAATAAAAGTTGTTCAATTGAAATTTTAAGTAGAAATAAAATTATTATGTGAAATTAGAAACATAAATCGTAAAAATTTATAAATTATAGTTATTTAATAATTATATATGTATGCATTGATTCATTAATTATTATCATCACAATAATAGAGAAAAAAAACTCAATTGTTCCATTCTGGTTTTGCATGTTTCAATTAACCTTTACTTTTCCATTTGATTTGATTTGAAACTGAGCTTCAGTTTTAGTGCATGTGTTTGATGAGTAAAGACAGATGCTTTTACTACCCTACATTTTCGTTCAATTTCAATTTTTTTTAAAGTTAATTAAGCTATTTATGTAAACTCGTTAAACTCGAGAAAATCATACGAGTTTAACGATTTTATCAATTTTAAATGAGATTTCAAGTCGAGTTTGCTAGATTTAGATTTTACTCACAATTCAACTCGTTTTTATAAGGTGAAAACATAAACTCGTAAAATCACTCGAGTGAAATCGAGATTTTAACAATCATGCTCTCTAGTCTCTCCTGTTCATAATATCTTTTATTTTAGAGAACAATTTTAGTTTCAAAGTATGCTGTTTTGGAAAATTGAGCTAAACTAGTACTAAGATAAATACCTGCTTGTCGGGGAAAAAAGACTTTATAAAATTTATCTTATTTTCAATACTTCTAGACCAATCAAGAAATCTATAATTTACAAAATGTTCATTAACTCTGTATTTCTTGAAAAGTTACAATTTTAACTTTTATAATAGTTAAAAAAATTCAAATGAAATAGTAAAAAGTAGCAAGATTTTATGAAATTTGGCCAAATAATGCAATAAAAATAGTTCGAACATCATCGATACTTCGAGCAGTTCAAAGAGATCGTTATGTCTCGAGTTTAAATTTTGCATGTCCAAATCTTTACATTTAAATTGACCAAACATAACAGTAGAAGTGGTAGTAGACCTTGTATGATTTTACAAAATGTTTTGATGCCACAACAATTGAACATTTTTTATGAAAATTTTGATCATTGCAGACCATAAACAAGCAAGGCCACAACTCCACCAACACCGGCCAATAGTCCGATAATGACACCAATGGGAGGCAATCCTCCACCCATTGCTCTTCCAGTATTCACATCATACGCCGCAAACCTCTTCTTCGGTGCTCTACATTGTGGGCAAACATACCCATCCGGCTGCCACGAAAACGTAAAATACCCATAAATAAATAAATTTCTCATTTATGTGAAAATATATTAGGGCATCACGTGGAAAAAGAATGAACACTATATTAAGGGTTTGTTCCGTATCATTTCTGTTTTTTTTACTGACTTTTAAAACACAAAACAAAAAATAAAAAACCTTTTTTTTAGTTTTTAAAATTGTGTTTCTATTTTTATAAATTGTTCACTCAAAAGAATAAATTTTAAATAAATAATTATTTTACCAACCAAGTTTTATGTTTTTCTTTCAGAAAAAAGAAACAAAAAATCAGAAACAAAAACGATAACAAACAAGCCCTAAATTTTTCTGAGTTGAGATTAGAATAGTTCTAGACAATAATTACTTAATAAACGATGATCAAACGAGTGACGTATTACTTAAGAAGTTAGAGTGTTAAAACACTCCCACCAATCGTCAATTAGTAACCTATTAGCGACTGAAATTCCAGATTTATTTTACCTTAGATAAGAGAATGCATGGGAATGAACTAATTAACTTACCTGCTCATCGAAAGGTTTTGATAAGGTGTATATGAATCCACAGTCTAAGCAAATGTGAGAAGCTCTAGCCTGCAAAATCATACACACACCTTTCAGCATTTAGAAAATAGTAATGATAACAGTAACAAGCAATTTTGGCCAACATTAGATCAAAGTAGAGGGACCTCAGTTCCTTACAAATCGATCAGGCTTACCTTTTGGGCATCTGATAACTTCCTTCCGAATCGGGGAGGAGCCGGACGCTTTGGTAGTCGTTTTACATCAACTTCTGCTCCTCTGCATAGTAAATAGGCCTAATTATCCTTTTGAAATATAGCTTCCTATGTCATCATATTCACGATTCAACTGATTGAACTAATTTGCAATGGAATTCTTGGATTATAGTCATGAACTAACAAAGTTTATGAGCATTAACCCTTCATGCTAACCTAAAAGTTTAGGTCTTAGAAATATGTTCTATCCTAAGCTCACAAGGTCATGACTAGCTGCAATCGCACCGAGCTTGCACACTAAACGGTAGCGCTTATCAATTTCTAATTTTCCACCAACACCTACACTTTCATAAAGGCAATTCAAAACCCATAAATCTTTTTTCACATTTCATGTGTTTTTTTTAGTTTCCATGTGACCCTTTAACTTAGAAGCATCATACTAATGATCATACTAATCTATAGGCATCTTATAGCAAGAACAAGAACAAGAACATATCAATTCAATGTAGAGAGAAATTGAACCTGCTGATTACAAAATAGACAGAATCCGGCTTAGCTTGGATGGCTGTTTTAGTGAAACCCAACTTATCAGCAGGCCAAAGTTCATCACCAAAGAAGCTGCTAGTGTACAGTACTTGATCCCCTGCTTTTAGCCCTGATTTTGCTGCATTCCCACCTCCCTCTACAGCCTAACCTAACCCAAAAAAATTMTTTCCGTAAAAATTAAATTGACCAAAAAAAATATATCTAAAATTATGCTATTATTAATCATAAAGAGAAATGGTGAGGAGAGGACTCACAGTGATGACCACACCACCACCTGATTTTTGACCCAGAGTCAGCCCTAATGGCTTGTCCACCTCAACCTCAATTTGCTTTGCTGCCCCTGCAGTTCTTGCAGAGATTTGG
>NBIL01026646.1:4343-25069 GCA_002752925.1 Viola pubescens var. scabriuscula
TTTAAATTTTTTATGATTTTTTTATGAACATTAATATTGAAAAATTGAGTGAACTTATATGTACGGATTAAGAAAATTATTAACTTAAGTAAAATAAATTGACTAAATTATCCATCATAAGTAGTTAAAATAAAACAATGGTATGATTGGCATTAATTGGACAAGAGTTGACACGTATGTGTCATTTTCCAGTTGCCTGATAGTATAAAAGAGAATCCATTTCCTTTTTCTTCTGACAATTTTAAGAGGATAGAATTACGCAGGTGGCGTACAATAAAGCATGGAAGTATGAAGAAGGGCGAAGAAGATGCGAATGCTCTCCTCCACTTTCTTGCTTTATTATTTTTATTTTTATTTATTTGTACCAGACAGCCACTTTCTTCCTTTCATCTGCATCCCTTTCCTTTTTTAACTTTTTTAGGGAATGGAATTCTTCCATTTCCATGGCCACCAACAAAGTGCAACCTTATTTCTTCTATCATTTTTGTTTTTGTTTTTACTTGTTTATTAATTATTAGAGATAAAAACAGTCTGTCCACTAATTTTATTTTTGTCTCATTGGAAAAAAATTCTACCAATTTTTTATCTTACCCAAAATTATCACATACATTTGTTTCGTTAGACAATCTTCTCACCAAACCATCCACTTTTCAACAATCATTTTACGGGCTCCATTAACGAAGTTAATTGCTCCGCTAAAATGACACTGTTTTAATATTAATTTGCAACTATGTGAAAAAATTAATATTAAAACGGCAACGATGTCATTTTTGACCATCTTCCTTCATTTTGAGAGAGTAATTAGTGCAATTAGTGGGACCTGCAGAATGGTTGTTGGAAAATAGGTGATTTAGTGGGTAGATTGTCTAACATCAAAAAAAAGTGAATGAATAAACTGTCCGAAGGAGCAAATGTGGATGGTAATTTTCACTAAGGTCAAAAGTTGGTAAAAAATTATTTAACCGGGTTCATACCTAAAATATAAATTGAATAATTAATTTTCCTTAATTATATAATCACACCGTTCTTATTCTATCCCTTTCATCTCATACTATCGTTATGAACATTTTCCTAAAATACATATTGAATTGGACATAGTACTTATTTAGAAAGTGCTTATTAATGTGGGGGTGTGACTTGTGAGAAATAAATCCCCACCAACAAATACTATAGGGCACCAAAACCTGCACAGTAACAATTATGACTGCTACCAAGTCACCTGATTTAACCAACCCTACTGCATTTATCATCTCATTTTTTACCACCATCGATCATTACAATTCCAAACACTTTATATATATATATTATATTGTAAAACAAATTAATACTACTACATGCTTAAAAGAAGATTTAGATGAATAGACATTAATTTACCGTATTTACTTGGACTATATTTCGGAGTATTTTTCTTTTTTTATAGAAGGTAAATTGCTACCATTGCCACTAAAACAAGTAAAGTTGGATATAATATATGATTAGCCATCCGAGTTTGTCATCACCTGTCATTATTACTTCCAATTATATAATAATTACTACTTTTAGATCATCAATTGCTAATAAGGTATCACCACAGCCCCACAACTTTGGAGTTTGGTGATTTAATTTCACTACCTTTCAACCTTCAATACAAAATATATTTTTATTTTAAATTTTCAATAAAAATAGAAAGCACTTTCATAAAAAGATATCTCAAAATAATAAATCAGATTAATTTCATTTTAACATCGCAAGTATGGTTCAATTATTACATTGTTTAATAGATGAATGTGAGATTTGAACTTCGATCTCACTCCTTACATTGTTTTTAATTTCAATATATATATGTATATATATACATACTTTCTTTTATTTATTCATTTTAAAAAACATGTATCCACGTTTTGCTGGTTTTATTTTATGTTTTAGGGATTAAAAAAGAAAAAGAAAGGAAAAAGAAAAGAAAAGCTGATTATTACTCCCTCCGTCTTTTAATAATTGACGTTTTTCTACTATTTAGAGTATTTGTCATTTTATCTTTTCCGAAATATATATTTTGTGCAAATGATAATTTTTTTTTGAATCAACTTAATTTGATGATGATGCGGTAATGTGAATAGAAATTAGAAGTAAAAATGAAACAATATGGAATAAAATAAGATCAAGTCTGTTATTAAAGGACGGTGAGAGAGTATCATGGTTGGAAAGCTGGTTATTTTATTTTATTGAGAAGGAGAAACTTTTCAGTGTCACTATCGTAATAGTAGAAAAAGATAGGGGCGTTGTTGTGACAGGGAAAAGAAAACTGACCTTTTACCCTCCGCCTCGGTATGCTTCATTGTCTCCACCTTTGAAGCCTTGAACTCGGCGCGGTGTCTGTTCCTTTTATTTTTATCCAAACCGGCGGCGTTACGGACCTACTCGCCGCTCTTCCTATATTACCCTCGACAGCTACTCTTATTTAAGGTCCCGCCACTCACTTCCGTCCTTCCTTCTTCACCTTATACAGTGGTCCCTGCTCTCTTTTGCTCTTAATTGCGCAGAAAGGCCACTGGTTCAGTTCAGCCACTGAGAAACAAAAACCCAAAACCCAAAACCCAAAAAAGAAAAACCCAGAGAAAACGAAAGCCAATAAGAAGGCACATTCTCCTTTTGATGCTCATAAGAGTTGGTATATGTTCTTCTTCTTTTTTGTTTTCTTGATAATTGATCATGTTCTGTTTCCTCTGTTTGTTCTTTGCTCTGTTCTTAAAACATGTGTTTTTGTGTTTTATGATGATCATCATGTGGGTTTTTTGAGATTTTCGTATGTGCATGTGGTTGGATTGTTGTTGGACTGGTTTTAAGGTATTAATGATTGAAGGTTAACTACAATGTGGGTGAAAAGTTTGAGTAATTTTGGTTGTTTTTTGAACAAGATTTGAGTTGATAGTGAAGAGAGGGTTTTTGTTTGATGATGGCTGTTTATTGACTGGTTAGTGAGTGATAAATGATGAGTGTTGGTTGAATTGAATTTATACAATTCACTTGTTTGCGGTATTGACTATGTGTTGACTTGTTTTTCTGTTCGTAGGTTTGTTTTCTTGGTTTGTTAGAAGTAAGTTTTGGTTGACAAACATGTGGGATTTATGGTTATGGGCTTAATATGCACATGATTGTGTTGGTTTTTACTTTTGTTATGCATATGATTGTGTTGGTCTGGAATTTTTAGGATGAGAAATATTTAAATAAGAAAAGAACAAGACAGAAAGTAAGCAAAATGTTTTGTTTTGGGTGAATGATTAGTGTGGCGACACTAATTTTAAGTTCGGGATTGTGTATAACATGCTTGTGGTTGATCGATGGCTGACGTTGTTTGTTTGTGTGCTTTTTCTTTTTCAACAAACAATATACTAGGAGATTTTTTTTGGTGGTTTGCTGTAACGGTCACGGTTGTTAATTTTTTAGGCAATTAGTATGGTCATGAATTTGTATTATTCTGATTCATTCTACATCTGTCAATGCTTGTGTGTGTTATGTGTCGATTTGCACGTAGTGATGTGTGGTATTTAACGCTGTTCAAGTTACGGTAAGTAATAAACTGCAATTGCTATCCATATTAAGGAGAAGACCAAAGTTGCAATGGTAGCATTTTTTTACCTTTGAGTCGCCAATGATTGCTTGGTGTTTGATTACTCACTGTGATCAGCATGGCCGCTGTCCATTTCATCTATATATGTGTTCACAAATGTGTTATAAATCCATCTGCCTGAAAGATGGAATTGCATTAAAGTGGGATAATTCTCCATATTTGGAATGCTTGACCCTAACTTCCAAGCTTGAGAGCATACACGTGCTCTTGCATGTACGGACACGTACATATATTCTTTTCGGAAAACACTTTTATAGGTGCATGCAAGTCTAAATTAGTAAACTAATAATTTTAACTGGATGTTATTTTCATTTGTTACATTGTTCTTACTGAATTTTCAGACATTTGATGTCCTCTGTAGAAGGGTTATAATCTCTCTTCCCTTTCTTTTGTGGCCCCTCGTTTTGATAGGAATTAGGGTGAATAAGCTTTAAGGTCTCTGACTGAGATTTAAATAGGCCTATGATTAATTTTCTGGGAAAAGAAGCGTTCAATAAACATACACCAACTGGTTTTGAGACTAGGACATTTTGAGTTGAGTTGAGACTTTAATAAAGTTGTAAAAATGATCAGCAGCTTTAATGTTTTCTATTACTGCACTTCAGAATTATTTCTTCATGTTATTTTATAGCTGCAGTTTAGTCTCAGTGTCTCACTGAAGATTTGATTGCTTGATTATTAGTTCACTCTATGTGTAGTTGTTCTATGCTTTGCCTTTCAAAGATGATCTCTTAATATTTGTAGTTACTCTCCTTTTGAGAGTATGTCATGCAATTGTCTCCTTATGGTGTTTCTAGTTGTTTAATGTTGTATCTTCCCTGTCCTACTTTGTGTGTAGGTCGCTATTCATCGTGATAATTGCAAATTTAGCTACACTAATGGCGACTCAATTATCTGAACTAATGGAAGTGCCTTCTGCAACAATAACTGGCTTAAATTTTAGTATTGCAACGGATGAAGAAAAGGTGACTACTATTTCCCTTTTGTTTTTATTATGTTTGATGCCAGTTTGCAATATCTTAATTCTCACCGTAAATTGACTGGACTGCAAGTAATTAAGCTGTCAGGTTTACTGAGGAATGATACTGCATCTGCATGATTGATATTGGAGGAGGAGTTTCATATTATCTAGATGCACGGTGTTGAAGTGAACTTAAATCTAGTAGCTTTGACTTGATTTGATCAGAGTTTAGGCCTTTTGCTATATAACTTACAGTGCTAGACAAAGCGTTCCCTGCACCTATCGGGATATGTCTTATATGTTTGGAAAAATAATGCATTTAATATAGTTGGGAAAGAAAATGAGAGTGGTGCCCTATCCATGAAAGTTTTGCTCCCTTTTTCCTTATTTGTTTATCACTCATGCCATTTTAGGGTTGTCCAGAAACACTTGTCCCCCCTATCAATGAAAAAGTTCAAATTGCGTAGATGTTGTAATTTGCCTTATTGTATGCAATATCTTGAAATTGACTGCATGTTTTCACCTTAAAAAAACCAATATATAGAAGTAAAGAGTCCAATTAATCTATTCTCTACTACTGCTGATGATGTAGACAACAAAGGATTAACATTATGGTGTTTTAATCTGTTATCAGAATTCACTGACGTTTCTGTAATTTTCAGATAATATAACAATTTCTAGGTCTAGGTTTCTATTTCATAAATGAGTATAAAGGAAATACTATGTTTTCTGATTAAGGGACTTGGGTCCTTAATACAATAGAAGTTCCAGTTACTTGTAGTTTTGGATCAGTACTAATGTATGAATTTCCATGCTTGTAATGCTTTAATTTTTGGTCTCAGTCAATCAAATTGATTAAAGGCTTTCTAGATTTTGTTGGGTTGTGGGATGATATTCTTTCCATATTCTTTAATCATTCCTATGTTCGGAAAATGTGGATGAGCTCTTTCACTAATAGATCAAAAGGTTTTTCTACAACTTGAACCCACTAATTATAGTGGGTGCTTCACATTTTAATGATTGAATTGCTCAAAAATAAAAAAGAAATCACAGTTTAACACATCCAACTCGAGATCGTTTGAAAATACTAGCTAACGTCAAAGTCATTCGTAGAAGCATCTTGAAGGAATTCAAGATCAAGCTACATGTGAAGGAGTTGATGTTTGAAAATCATGCAAGATATTTAGCAAAGTATCTTTTTCTAGAGAAAGAGGAGTCTGTTTTTTTTTATAGGACATGAGTTTGGGCTTTTATTTTATTTTGGTAAGGAGCTCGGTGTGAATAGCTAATCCAGGTGGGGTAGGACACTTGAAGAGTCACTTTGTAATGGAGAGTAATTATCTTAAATTCATATTTAGTCCCTGAAGTTTCCAAAATTGCTGCCAAATATTTCTCATTTTCCAATTTCTCTAGCATCTTCTTATGATATTGCTTTTTGAATTAAAGCTTTGAATTGATAGTTTTTGTCCACCACTCAATGCAAATTTGGCCATAATCTTCACTGGAATAAAATTGATAGCGACTATTTAAATTTTGAACCTTCTTCAATGAAGCTAGTAACCTCCTGTTAAGTTTTATAGACTGAGGCAATTATGGAAGCAATAATGTTTAGACTGATATATAATTAAGATATATGCTTTAGTCAGTGTATGAAAGATTTCACCATTGTAATGGAAGAATCATGTGCAGTAAATGGTGTTCTTACCACTCATTATGTTTCAAAACTAGATTTGGTTACTGTCCCTGCTACAATACCAAAGCCATACGCTGAACTGCTACTTTTCTCACTATTTGGTAGTTTGTCTTATTCAGGCTCCTTCATGTTTCTCACGTTCTTCAGGTCAATGTTATGCACATGTTCTTCATTTGTTTTATTTCTTGACTCATCAGTTTTGGAATTTCATTATATTACTTCATAAAAATGTCAATGAAGCATACAATCATCTTACTCTTTGAGAAATTGATAATATTAAGCATTGCAACTGATGCTGTTTCCTTATAAGTTTATTTGTTTTTCTGATGTTGTAATAGGCAAAGCTTGCCGTTCTAGAAATAAAAAATGCTAGTGCGGTAACTGATCGTAGTTTGGGGCTCCCGAATCCTGATTCTCAGTGCTACACATGTGGAGCTAAAGATTTAAAATCCTGTGAAGGTTTGGATGGATATTTATTTTGGATGTATTTAAATTGATGGCTGTCTACTGTTACTGGAGTCTGTACTAATGCATTATTGTTTATTTCTAGGTCACTTTGGTGTAATTAATTTTCCATATACGATACTACACCCATACCTTCTGGCCGAAACAGTACAGATTTTGAATCAAATTTGCCCAGGATGCAAGTCAATCCGGAAAGAGAAGCAGCGGAAGGATAAATTGGTCAAGGTCAGGTACCTCTTTCTTTGTGATAAATTTTTTGCTTTGTGCAATTCCTGTTGTTCTGAGCATAAGTTGTGTGCTAAGGACCTAAGGTTAAGTTCTAAATCTCCCACCATCATGAACTTATAATTCATTACTAGATTTTGTTTCATAACAGAGCATAAGGCTAAAGGAAGCTGTTTTGATGATCTTATTTGCGCTGAACTAAAGTTTCATAAATGCTATTTGTATTTTAACTACTGTAACTTCCCTTTTAAGTAAATTTTCTTAGGATTTATACTTACAATAAATCCTGAGATTCTTTTTCAACAGTAACCGTAGAATAACTATTCTGATTGTATAATTTAGTTACAATATAAGATATTTTGACAAGATAAATTGATCGACATCTTAGTGGTAGTTTAAGTGACAACTGACAACCACCAGAGTTGTTGAGAACTTAACCACAGTAGGAGTTAATTATTCTTTCTTACTTTTATAATTCAAACAAAAGCTTTAGGTTTCATGTCACCTTGGCCCTTGAATATTCAATACAATTTTGTTTGCTAAACTTATATTTTCGTGGCTACTTAATATAGTGTAAGTAGGAAATGTAATGTTCTTTGTGGTCTAGAGCCTGTCTTTGCTCTCTGTGCAAATTAATAGTCTGCTTGCTGGTGACGTTTTTCCTCTATTTAATGTATACTTGCAGAGGACTGGTTTGACAGCCGGTGAAAAACCTCTGCCAAAGCCTCTTTGCAAGTACTGTAATGTAAGTCTGCCTTAGTTCTTCTCATTAATCTTTCTTTCTTTTGTACCTATGTAATTACTAATAACAATTTGTGTCCAACAGGATACTAAAGCAGGCTGGTATCCAAAAATGAAATTCAAACCTTCTTTCAAAGACATCTTTGGGAAAACTGCTATTATAGCAGAAATCCATGAACCAAAGACAAGGACCCAGAAAAAGGTTCAGAGGAAGGTAGCTGCCGACTATTGGCAGGTTATTCCAAATGATGAACAAGAAAAACCAACAGTGGAACCAAACAGAAGAGTTCTCTCACATGCACAGGTAGGATGACATGGCCTTATCATGTTATGTCTCAGGTTTGCCATGTTTATAATTGACTTTGTGTGTGAGCATCCTCATTGTCTGTTTGTGCATGTATTTGTGTTTGTTCAACTTGTAGTTTGACTACTTCTATTAACCCACAGAACTTGGATTTTTTTTTTTGATCTTTTAAGTGCATTTATGTTTCTCTTGTGAATGCCAACTACCATATAAGTGGTAATGACAATGGAAGGAGGGTATTTTTCTTGGACTAAATGCTTTTATGTAATTACTAGGGTGTATGAAATTAGGTGAAGAATCTCACAATGCCTTGGTATAAGTAAAGTATTGGGTCAGCTGAATCGAAACATTTTTTGGGTCACTACGGCCATAGTTATAGAAAGATGTGGATCACTTTTTGCAGGCTGAAAATTTACCGAAAGTGCATATTTTTTTGGGTAATTTTAAAGTTTTAAGTATAAACTCTACAGAGTTCTTACACAAAACCGACTTATTTTGGTGGAATTTACTTTCTGATAAAAAAACAAAGAGCTGTAATTTGACTACAGTTTGACTAGAGTTTCAATTGTAGTCTACTTATCTACCAAGCAGTAGATTTGGAATCAAATCAATTCATTTTCCAACAAATCTGTGGTTCCAAACAAGCTGTAAGGAGTTGTGTGGCTTAAGCCAGGGACAAGAGTAATAGTAATAGCTAAATGATGATTGTTAGCGCCATAAAGTATCATGTGAGTATTTGGAGTGGATTATCTGCTTGCATATTTTTCTACTATTTCTCTTTTATGCTCTATGTATCCTGAAATTGTCAGATATAGACAACAATGAAGCTTCTTTCCATTTTTCCTCGATTGCTGATTTTTATTACTGCTTGTATAAGTTTTAGTTTATGCACTGTAATTTAAGTTGTTGAAACTTGGTATAGATTTTAATCCTTTTCGAAAGGTTTATTGAATCAAGCTTATCTATGACATTTCCATGTCTCAGTCTCTTTATATCAGTTCTGTATATTCATGTGAATGGCACTTTTAAATTTGTTGCTCACTCCTGGTTATCTTATGTTGATGTTTATGGTGATCACTTTCTGGCTGTCAGGTTCGTCATTTGTTGGATGGGGTTGATCCTGATTTCATTGAAAGATTTGTGTTAAAGAGAAATTCGATTTTCATCAACAACTTCTCGGTAACACCAAATTGTCATCGCGTGACTGAAGTTACACATGCATTTTCTAATGGTCAGCGCTTGATCTTTGTAAGTATCATTCCTCACTAGTCCTCTGATGGTTTATCACATTGCATTCATGACTTCCTGCCATCTTGTTCATGCCCTCATTGTATTCAATTTATGGTTGCAGGATGAAAGGACGAGGGCTTACAAAAGAGTGGCTGATTTCCGAGGCCTTGCTAATGAGCTGAGTTTCCGAGTTTCACACTGCCTTAAAACTTCTAAGGCAAGCTGCACAGCCTTTCTTTTCCAATTCTTATTTATGTTGGCTATTCTTATGGTTAATCTTCTTCCTTGCAGCTCACTCCTGACGCAGCAGTCAGTGAGGCTCTTACTGCCTTTGTACAGCAAAACAAGAATAATGAGATGACTGCCAATGCATCTGGTTTAAGATGGCTTAAAGATGTTGTTCTTGGAAAAAGGAATAATAATTGCTTACGCATGGTGGTTGTTGGTGACCCCAATATTAAGCTTGATGAAATTGGCATACCCTGCCATATTGCTGAAAGGTTGAACATTTCTGAATGCCTGACACGCTGGAATCGGGAAAGATTGAGCGTTTTTTGTGAAGTAAATCTTCTTTTGAAGGGTGGGATGCATGTTAGGAGAGAAGGTAGTCTGGTCCGTGTTCGCCATACTAAGGAGTTGCGTATTGGTGACATCATCTATAGGCCTCTAGCTGACGGAGACTCTATTTTGATCAATAGGCCTCCCTCTATACATCAACACTCTCTCATTGCTTTCTCTGTTAAGATCCTTCCAGTGACATCAGTTCTTGCAATAAACCCGCTTTGTTGTCCCCCATTTCGTGCTGACTTTGATGGAGATTGCCTACATGGCTATGTTCCTCAATCAGTTGATACAAGAGTTGAGCTAAGTGAGCTTGTTGCTTTAGATAAGCAGTTATCTAACTTGCAGAGTGGCAGGAATCTTCTCTCTCTTAGTCAAGATAGTTTGGTTGCTGCTCATTTGGTCTTGGAGGATGGTGTTTTTCTAAATGTATTTGACGTACAGCAGCTGCAAATGTTTTGCCCCCATCAATTATCATCGGCAGCTGTTGTGAAAGCTCCATCAATTGATGGCTGCGCGTGGACTGGAAGGCAGTTGATCAGTATGCTCCTGCCTGAAGATTTCAATCATGATTTTCCATCAAATCGTGTTTGTGTTCGTGATGGTGAAATTATGTCTTCTGAAGGATCATTTTGGCTGCGGGATACTGATGGCAACATCTTCCAAAGTCTAATTAAGCATTGTCCGAATCATGTGCTTGATTTCTTTTTTCAAGCACAGGAGCTCCTTTGTGAATGGTTGACAATGAGGGGTCTGAGTGTTTCACTTTCTGATTTGTACATGTCACCTGACTTATATTCACGCGAAAATATGATGGATGAAATCTTTAATGGATTACAAGATGCAATCTATACTAGCAACTTGAAACATCTGATGGTGGATTCTTGTCGAGATTTCCTTGCTGGAAATGATGAAGAGAATCAGTGTGTCAAGGCTTTTGATGCAAAGCACTTGTGTTATGAAAAGCAGAGATCTGCCGCCGTAAGTCAGGCTTCTCTTGATGCTTTTAAGCAAGTATTTCGTGATATTCAAAGTTTAGTGTACAAATATGCATCCAAGGATAATGCATTGTTAGCCATGTATAAGGCTGGCAGCAAGGGTAATTTGCTAAGATTAGTTCAGCATGGCATGTGCCTTGGCTTGCAACATTCTCTTGTTCCATTGTCATTCAGGCTTCCCCACCAACTTTCATGTGCTTCTTGGAATAAGCAAAAGGACGATGATGCTGCTGAACGTGCCAAGTGCTATATCCCATCTGCTGTTGTGAGGAGCTCTTTCCTAACAGGCTTGAATCCTATAGAATGTTTTGCCCACTCGGTAACAAGTCGAGATAGCTCTTTCAGTGACAATGCTGATCTTCCAGGGACATTGACTCGGAGGCTCATGTTCTTTATGCGTGATTTATATGGTGCATATGATGGAACAGTAAGAAATGCCTATGGGAATCAGCTAGTTCAGTTCTCATATAATAGCAAGGTATCTGGACCACCTGTTAAAGCTGTTGATGGCCCGAAAGGGATAGGCGGTCAACCTGTTGGTTCATTGGCTGCTTGTGCCATATCTGAAGCTGCCTACAGTGCTTTGGATCAGCCAGTCAGTCTTCTTCAAAAATCACCCCTTCTAAATCTGAAGGTGCTTTCTCTCTTCCCTTCACTTTCTCTCACGCACACATCTAAATAGAAAATTGAAGCTCTCTGCATGTCACCAGTTGCATTTTGGTTCTGAATAATACACACACATACAGTGAGTTGAAAACAAAACATAGTTGTGTTTGTTTCCTGCTGAGATGAACTGCCAGAAGGGATAATTTAGATGCACTTCTACCATATTATATAAACAGCAATTATTATAAGAATGTGAAGACACTGGAGTGGTCCATACTAACATGCCTAAAGTAGACACTAATTGAACACTGACTAGCTTGTGAGACAAACCTGCACATGAATTTCAGAGGTAGCATAGCCAAAGCATATCGTCAGGATTTTCTTTGAAGATTCTTGATGTGACTCAGGGTCATCTTGTGCGACACAACTACCACTGTACAATCAAAAGGCTTATTGATTTGATTCTTCTCATTTGATTTAGGCACTAAAAGGATCCCAAGACTAAATTGCATTCCCTTTTACCACAACTTACACTATGTTTTTGGCCAAGTGAAGTAGATATTGTAAACCAGATCAATATCCACCAGAATCAGTTTATGCTGCTCTAGAGAGAGTTCAGGAAATTGAAAATTAGGAAAACTTGTCTAATTGGTATTGTGGAAGTTTTGTACTGTGGAATGCTTGTATTCTTCTTGGGAGATTTCTATGGTTCCTTTGTAGTTGTCTAGTCAAGTACTTGTATATATAAATCTTATATTAATAAGTAACTGAATGCCACTGTCATTCATATATTTCTTGACTTCCTTGACCTGGTCAAATTGTGCAGAATGTGATGGAGTGTGGTCTCAAGAAGAAACTCTCTCAACAAACGATGACTCTATTCCTATCCAGGAGACTTGGGAGACTGATGCATGGTTTTGAGTATGGAGCTCTGGAAGTACAGAATCACTTGGAAAGATTACTATTCTCTGATATTGTATCTTTTGCTAGGCTAATGTGAGATTCTACTCCTTTTTCTGTTTTTCATTTCTTTATGGGTTTTTTCTGGGACTGTAGTGATCTCCATATTGACGTGTGCTAATTGATGTGTTTTGTTGGCATCAGCTTTTCTCCACAGAGTAATAGCAGTAGCCGGAGTCGCATTAGTCCATGGGTTTGCCATTTTCATGTCAACAAGGTAGTAGAATCTTGGTGTGTAGCTGTATCTACATCTTGACAAGTCTGATTTATGGTTTGAATTTCTCCTCTTTCCCCAGGAAATTGTGAAGGAGAAAAATCTGAAAGTATACTCTATAATTGATGCTATGTACAGGCGGTGTAAATCGAAGGACAAATTCGTTGATGTGCAGATATTGTCCAAGTAAGCCACTCTTAACTATGGATTTTAGCTTCTTTCAAACATGACTGTTGGTTTTGGACTACGCATGAACTTCTGTTCTCATGATCAATGGTGAAATGTCTCAATTTGGAGCAGTTTGCTAATAATTTTCAAAACATAATTCAGAAAGTGGGAAAATCAGTTGAACTTGAACCTTGTTGGAAAAGGTCATCAGTCTGTCCTGTATGAAATCTGCTACTGCTCCTCAAACTACTAGATAAATGTGACTAGAGTTGAATTGGGCTTCATATAGGATTACAAATCTTTATGATTGCATCATAACAACCCCAAGAGTCTTGTGTTTGATTCTTTCTCAAACAGATAATTAAGCCTTTTATGCTATAAGGTGGAAGAAGGTGTGCAGTTGGTGCTTCAAGTCTATAAGTTATAATGTATTCTAGTTTTTGAATTAAGAAAAGGGGAAATAGAGTAGGGTATCCTGCATTCTACTTGGCTGTTCTATCATTGTCTTAGATTCAAAATAAATCTGTCTAAATCACAATTGGTGATGAGGGATTCATTTATGGATCAAGTAAGATTTGGGGGTCACTAAATCTATTATGAACTATATACCCTCTTGGGCTGGTTTCTTTATGTGTTATACTTCTTTTTATCCTTATCATTGTTTTCTTTCCTTAATGCTGTTATTTCAACTTTTTCTCCATGCAATAGTAACAAATTGTGGAGGGTATTCCAATCAGTTGAGATGAGGATGTTATCTTTCTAGCATTAACTGCTTGTGATGTTTTGTAGTGTAAACACTCTCAACTTCTTACATGGTGCTTCTTAACCTTCTTGACATGGTTGATTAAATATCAGGGACTGTTCTGTAGCTGACACTGTGGAGGAAAAAGAAGAAACATTTTGCATAACTGTATCCATAGTTGAAAATCCCAAGAGTTCATACAAATTGGAAACAATTCAGAACATAATGATTCCGTTCCTTCTTGGTACTGTTGTCAAAGGTTGGTGGTGCATTAAATGTTGTTTCGGTTTAGCTTAGCCACCATATTTTTTTGGGTGGTTATCTTTTATTCTCTCTCCATGAATCTTCTCTTTTTTGTTTTGGTTTGTTTTGGTTTGTTTTGTCTTATTTTCAGTAAACAGATAGTTTGCCTTTCCATTTATATTATTATATTTTGAATTTCTGACTTGTTGTTTAGGATTCATGGAGATCACGAAGGTGGAGATTTTATGGAACGATAGGCCTAAGATGGCAAAATCTGATGTTCATTCTAAGGGTGAGTTATACTTGAGGGTTTCTATGTCGGGGTTCTCTGACAAAACAAGACCCTGGAGCCTGTTGATGAACGACTGCCTTCCAATAATGGATATGATTGATTGGAGACGCAGTCACCCAGATAATGTCCATGATTTGTGTTTGGCCTATGGAATAGATGCTGGATTGGAATTTTTCCTCAATGTGCGTTTTTAATTTATGACCTTAATTTTGTTGGCTACTCTGTCGCTTTTCATGGCACTTGTTATAACAGATGAAATGCTAATTTGCTTTGTTAAAACAGAAATTGGAGACTGCAATGTCTGATGCGGGCAAGAGTGTACTTCCCCAACATTTACTTCTTGTTGCAAGTTGTCTATCAGTTACAGGGGAGTTTGCTGGCCTGAATGTGAATGGCTTGAAACGACAAAGAGAAAATGCTTCTATTTCATCACCATTTGTTCAAGCTTGCTTTTCTGTTAGTTTTCCCCCTTTTTCCTATCATGCTTGTACTTTCTTGATCTTTGATTTTTAGCAATGAAATGAAGCTCATAGTTTCCTCTTGTAGAATCCTGGAAATTGCTTTATCAAAGCTGCCAAGGCAGGGATCTCAGATAATCTTTCGGGGAGCTTGGATGCACTTGCATGGGGAAAGGTTCCTCCTATAGGGACTGGGCAGTTTGATATTTTATATTCTGGAAAGGTAAATTATATGTTGTACTTCTTTGGAGCAGCTTACGAAAGGCTTAACATGAGAGATACCAATCCCTCCAAGTTTAAAATTAAAAGTGTTACAAATTAGGAGTGAATGCTAGAGTTTGTTTTTGGGAAATATTTTTGAGCATCAAAGGGATTTTGAGAGTCTTCATGTAGAATTCTTTTTTTGGTTTTGAAAGCGGAGAATTTTTTAGGGATCAAATACTATATGAATGATTTCTGTTTCACAAGACTTATATGTCATTGGTCGTTTCGTGGTGTATCTTATCTTGTTGTTGATCATCTGTTGTACTCGTTTCAGGGTAATGAGCTGGCAAAGCCTGTGGATGTGTATAACATCCTCACTACTCAAATGAGTTTTGATAAGCGGAATGTGTTTGAGGAACCTTACGCCACCCATAGGTTTAAGTCCAAGATATGTGATGCTCAGCTGTTGCATAAGGTTGGTGGTTATGCTGTTAAAGGGGACTTCGTGGGGAGTATATCGAAGTCTAATTTACAAGCGAAGTTAATAGAGATGTTAACAAGCAGTGACATTATGCGCCTGTCGGGTAAAGTGAAGCATATCTTGAACAAGTGAGTCACTCTTTCATTAAATTTTTATGTTGGTTCTTTTCTGAAATAATGAATTAGATGAAAACTCACTATTCAAAGAACAGAGTGAAGTGAAAGGTCCTTTAACTCCTTATGGATCTTCAAAAATTATTTTGGATGCAGGTATCCTGTAGAGCATGAATTAAATGAAACTGACAAGTCAATCATGATGAGTGTGCTATATTTTCATCCTCGAAGAGATGAGAAAATAGGTGTTGGTGCCGAAGAGATTAAGGTATGCCTGGTTATAAGCAAACTTGAATGCAAACCAAGCTATTTACTTGAGTCTCACTTATAGTTTAGTGAATTTTGGTTCAGCTCCAACATCTAAGCCTTACATATTTTTTCTGTCACGCATAAATTTAAAATGTTAGAAGGATGTGAGAACAACTTTGATTGTCTCACTACCGTTGCCTTCGGTGGAAAGATCTTCTGCTGTAGTTTCCTATCTTATTATTGAGAATACTTTGAAATGTATGATAGACATGTAAAGTGCACATAATATGAAATCCCTGCCAGTATAATCATGTATTTTCAATGAAGACAAACTTTCGAAGTGGTCAATTGTCTCTATGGTTGATGTTAATGACACTCATAAATAAGTTGACGAGAATGTCTGCTATGGATTTATGATGCTTTGTTTTCCCGTCCTTTTTCAGGTTATCAATCATCCAGAACACAAGTCGACACGCTGCTTCTCATTGGTCAGAACAGACGGCACTACCGAAGACTTCTCATATATCAAGTGTATTGCTGGTGCTCTCCAGCTCGTTGCTCCTGGAAAGGCCAAAGGTTACTTAGAAAGACGTTTAAAAAACCATACTCCAAAATGGACAGAAACCGCAGTTGGTGATGAACATGAAGGATGAGTTTTTCGCAGCGGACAAAAGACATCTCAACTTACCGCCCATCAGGTAGCTAATGTAGATTCCCCGGAGTGCTTCGACTAACTTTTCTGAAGTGTTTCATCGAATAATAGTTTTTGTTAAGCTTCATGTATCTGTGGGATTAGAATAACAGGTCCTTTTTCTTTTGTCGAGGGCTAAATAAACAGGAATCCCTTGTTTGTTTGGTCGTTTTGCTTCTGTATAGGGAATTTTCATTCCCCGAGCTTCTTTTTGCTCCTTCCACTATAGCTTTTTTTGCCTTTCCGATCAATATTGGCAAAGAAGATGTAGTGGAAGCAGCAACGAAAAGCTCGCACAGAAGCATTCATTCTCAGATTTTCATAAGATGTATGTGAATGTGACGAAAACGAAGTTCGGTTGGCGCTGATCTTTGTTGTTTATGAATGAATTTTCTTTCTATGGTTGGAACTTAGAGCAATTTTATTTGTTGTTTTTCATCCATTATATTTTCAGCAATGTTTGGAAGTTGATTCAGTTAAGTTATTTTGTTGTAATTTTTAGCAATTATATATCAAAATTTATCATTTTTATAGCTTAAATCAAATAATATTGCCATTGAAAATTGATCTTAATACTATAGGTTTTACCAATTATATATACAAAGATAAAAAAATAAAAGTACATTTCTTGTTAGACTGAAATGTTGCGTGGATGATAAGAACCTAGTTTATTACTCCCTCCGTTTATAAGTAAACGTCGCTTACTATTTGGGCACGCATATTAAGGAGGTCAAATGGCTCACTATTTGAGACAATTTTACTCCGAATTTTTTCTCGGACGTACATTAAGGATTAACGTACGTTTGAAAAAAAGTACGGAATTTTTTGGGGTCAAATAGTGAGTCATCTGGCTTCATCAATATGCGTGCATGAACAGTAAATGACGTTTATTTCTAAGGGAGTATATTTATTTTGGTCCCTAAAAGGTTACTACTGTTGAGCAAGGGCTAGGGCCCATTACAGAGAAAAACCAGGCCCCGTCCAACAAGTAACCCGAGGGCTACGGATAATGAGGAGACCCATCCGAGGAGCATGGGTGGTTTGTCAAAAGAAGTGTTTCAATTTGAAGGTCTTATTATGATTTTTTTTTTTTGGAAATGAAAAGTAATTCATCAACGTGAATAAGCAAAGAACAAAAGACGTAATTTGAGCTTGAGCCGGGATAATAGTGGAACGCTTAGTATGTCGAAACGAACAACTAACGAAAGTCCCTACTATATGCGCCTGATGGGTGTCGAATTCGTAAAAAATAAAATAATTACAACTTAGCACCAAATAACAAAATAAATTGTAAATAGTGGTAAGAGGTTCGATCATCAGGAAAAAATGCAAGATTCAAGTTTTTCAAATATGACAAATCGTGACAAATGGTAGTAACCAATAAGGGGATCTTGAAAACACTAAGAATGATAAAAGAAAATGCAAGTAAACAGTTGACAAATGGTAAATAATGAAATCAGATGATAAAGAATTTCCAATAAAGACATGTGCAAGGTTATGATTCACAAATATTGATCATTGGCGTAAAAATATTTAAAACTTAGTTTCATAGGGTAGCTATATAAATCAGGTTCACTTTGATTTCTTACTCTCTCCCTAATCAAGTTTCTTAAAGAAATCTTTCTATTAAGAACCCTAACCTTCTAACAATCATAAGGTTCACTTATAGGATTTAACTAGTTGGTTGATAAAAACAGGGAGAGATTATCCCTAGACCTAGGGAAGAGACCCGCTCGTCCTTATAAACCTAATTCTTCTCTCTAACTGAGTCTCGGCTGGCCACAAGCTAATTGCTTACTGATTCCTGCTAACAATGTAGATCTAAAGTTATTAGGAAAAGTTGTAATTATTAGGAAAAGTCCGTCGGTATCTTCCCACCCCTAATCAACATTGCTTGAGGCGCCTCAATTGTATTGGAGAAGATCATGCTATTCCTGAATGTTCAGAACGACCAGAGTACATATATGGATTTCTCATAATTAGTCTCTGGATCACAATAGGGGCAACCCATATCCACTAGCATACCATGCCTACTCAAATTATCTCGTGTCGGAAGAAATTTGTTACTTAGGCGCCACATAAAATTGACAAGAAATCAAACAAGAATAAATTGACAAGAAATCAGAAAGAGAATAAATACAAAACTCATAATTTATTAAAAACGTTTAGATCTCACAACATTGGAATCATGAACCTTAAAGTTTTTACCAGGAACGAATTGCTTAGCTAGAAGTAAACATAATAAAATAAAATACGAAATTCAATTGCATAAAATAAATCTCCTTATTTCAAGGAAGAAGACGAGGAGAACAAGAAGGGAGCACGTTTTGGACTCTCACTCCAGAAAACGATAGCTAAGGAAAATATAAAAGAAAAAAATAAACCTAAGCTGAAACAAGGAAAGATTAAATAGTCTTTCTTTCCTTGTTTTCCTAGAAATCAAAATAATTCGAAATTGGTTTATTCTTATCCCTTAGGATATTTTACAACTTTGAAACTCCTTATGGATATCTTATTTCAATATGTAGGAGGTCGGCGCACTTAGCCTTGATTTGCGGCCTAGGCGCACTTTGCTGGCCCACTGGTCTCGCTGAAAGTTTCTTAGGTCTAGTGCAATTGTGCTCTTTCCTAGGCCTAGTATCGATGTGCGCTCTCCTAGGCTTAGGGAAGAGACTCGATTATGGTGTTTCTAGCTCTTGATCACCATTGGTTTCTTTTTACTCTCCCTTATGGGCACTTATGTTCCTTTCTTTCTTCTTTGGTCTCTCTGATTAGTTTATGCAAAAATGAAGAGAATACGTCTAGATTAGCAGTATCATCATCTAAAAAGGGGTCAAAATAGATGATGAAAATGTACAAAATAAACATTCAATCAGCGTCACATCTTCCAATACCATCCTTGCGTAATTTAGTGGGAAGTCACCCACGTTGAGAGCTGTGACATTATTTGACTGCACAATGATCTTGTCCAAAACCCATTGCCTAGCATGTACTATGGCATCTCGACATCTCGCATCGCAAGGGCCTCTGTCGTGTCCACACTTAGCTTGTGCGGAAGAAAATAACACATGAAAATACAGTGAACCCCTAGAGTCCCTTGCAATAAAACCTAAGCCAGAGGCCCCTGTCCCGATAGCAACATCAATATTTAACTTAATTACCCCGGTCAAATCCACAGAGGTAGGAGGTCTAGGTTTATCCTTCCACACTTCTTTGAAGTCCGTCGGTATCTTCCCACCCCTAATCAACACTGCTTGAGGCGCCTCAATTGTATTGCAGAAGATCATGCTATTCCTGGATGTTCAGAACGACCAGAGTACATATATGGATTTCTCATAATCAGTCTATGGATCACAACAGGGGCACCCCATATCCACTAGCATATCACGCCTACTCAAATTATCTCATGTCGAAAGAAATTTGTTACTTAGGCGCCACATAAAATTCTTTAATTTTGGAGGAATAGTTAAACCCTACAAATATTTCCACCAACTTTTCCGAAGGGTTAGCCCACTAGAAGTTAAACAGTGATATCCACTTTGAACTGTGTATCTACCCTTAGTGGTCCCTCTCCACGCTAGAGTATCATTCGCCTCAATCCGACTTAGCGATAGGCTTAGGATGTCAGTACTCTCATGCGGGGAGAAGATTTGCTCCACCTACTATCCTTATCTATCATCAATTCGGAGACTGTTGCCTCCTCGTGCAACCTGGACACACGAGCCGCGACCATTCCATCATCTGCTGACGGTAACTAAGGGACCTTCCAAATACGGATCGATTCTCCATTTCCCACTCGCCAACATCAAGCCCTTTGACGGACTGACTTTCCTGCCAGGATACTTCTCCAACAATAACTCAAGCGGGATCCAACTCTCGCATGTATTCAATTCATTATTAACGAAAATAAAAATAAGTAATTTGACGTGTTCATTTTAATAAAATAAATTAGGGATGTGAAATATACAGATGAGTTTCAGATCTAATGACCCTTTCTTTTCTTTTTTATAAAAAAAACTCAGATTTAGTTTCTCAATTTGCTTCATTTGTGCATATTTAATGGGTGATATATGGCTTTTGGATGAGAGCCCAGCTCTTTTTCCAACCTCTTTACTAAAGCCCAATATCACAAGAAGAATACAAAGGAAAGAATTTGGGATAATTATTTCTCTCAACCGACCGAGACATTATCTTAACTTTTCACGTTACTTCTTCTGTCATAGCCTCCGTTTCAAATTTCAATTAAGGGCTGCGCCTGCCGTCTTTGTTTGAAAGTTAAAACAATGAAGGAAATTGATCAACATCATGTGATGTTTATGCCTTAGTTGTTAGTGAGTAATCCATATTTTCCTTTTGATAATAATGTCAGATTTTTATTAATAAAAAATACTAGCACAATAGGTGCACAATGTTTATATAATATTCCCTCCGTTCCAAAAAGATTGACTTTTTAGAATAGTAAAAATCCGTAAGCCGTTGATTTACGTAATCCATTTTATTCCACATTGTTTCATTTTTAC
>NBIL01026787.1:0-14378 GCA_002752925.1 Viola pubescens var. scabriuscula
TGTTTTCATTTGTAAATAGGTAGAGAGAGTGAGGGTATTATAATCATAAAGTGCCTCGTTTTCTTCGAACCAATTATTTTTTTAAACCACGTGCAACAAGCTAAAACGTCGTTTATTTTACACCAGAGTGAGTAACACAGAGATTAGATTGGTCACCTAATACACATGAATCAAAAATATAATTAAACCTTTATTTTTCTAGTTTTTTATTTTTTTTGGCTGGGAATGGGATGAGTAGGGTCGGGTCCCTTTCCTTGTCCTTGGTCTTGACGGTCAAAATATTGCTGAGGGTCAGGGGTCCCATGTGAATCTAACCAGACAAGACTTTTTTGACTAAATAGGCCAAACTTTTTCCGTCATCCACCCTCCCTCCTTTTTACCTGCATGTTTTAGGGCAAAGGCCAATGAGCCAACTCAGCCAAGAGAGGCCAGACTTTTTTGCTGGGTTTAGTAATGCAGGCAATGTAGGTAGGTAGGCTCATGAGTATTGACCTCTTAGAGTCTCTGACCCATCTTAGAGGGCAACCGGCAACGCACCATAGACCATACCCCCCCGTGACTTAGTTAGGTGCTCTACGGTACGGTTCCCCTCCTCATGTTGTAGGGTACTAACTACCTACTAATACCAGCACGGCAGCACCGAAACCAAACCTTAGAAATTTAGAACCCACGGTTTCTATGGCTAGAAACGGTTCTACGGCATGGACCTAGCGGTCAAATACAAGCATTAATGACAATTTCGGTATTAAAATGATTAAAATCTAGTTCTAATAGAATGAAGGACTATCGGTGGCCAGTGAGACTGGGGACATACCCGAATTTGTAAAGTACACTTATAAATTGAATTTAAGAAAAAAGATTAAGAGATTTCAATTCAAATTAAGCCCCAATATTATTCTTGCCAAGTTTTTGTAATTATAAATTATTCTTTAATCAAAAATCAAAGGAGGTTTTTTTACTTTTTTTTTAGATGAATTTAAAATTGTGCGAAAACCTTTCGGCAACAATGATCTTATCTATGTCATTTCTCTTGATGCGATACAAAAGACGACTTTCGAGAGTCACTTAACCTTTTGACTTCTTCTCTAAAAAAAAGACTGGGCAAGTCGATCAAAGTAAGAGCGGGAATTTTACAATCGTTAATTACTGACATTGGTAAACGATGTAAACCAATTTGATTATAATTTAATGCATCACGACTATAGATAGAAAGCTCATACTCTTCAGTCATTGATAAATAATTGGTTGGATAATACTCAACATAATTACCACAATATATATATATTTCAAAATTAATATTGTTATTAAGTAACCACTTCTTTTAATGTCAATTTCTAACGAAGAACAAGTAGATTCATAGGACAAACACAAACACATACTTCATAAGCAATACACTTATCAAATTTAAAATGGATACGACTGCAAAAATATTCCAATGATATTAATTTTTCATAAAGATATTGAATAGTGATATATAAACGATTTGTGTGGGATATAATAATCGTGAAACTTTGAGGAATGTACCTTGCAACTCGTATAGTTTATTGACCATCATTCGTGAACTCAATTACCATGGGAAACATATGACAACCTCACCCAAATGCGTCGAGTAAATCTACATCCTATATACTATACCCTACCTGAGATACATCAAGACTTTAAATTTCATTTCAACTTTACTATTTTATTCCTTTCAAAAAAAAACTTTACTATTTTATTTGAATTTTTCAACTAGACAAATGTTAAAATATTAACTTTCATGAAACAATAAAGTTGATATTACGAAATTTTAAATTATAAAAATTTTAAATTATAAAAAGTTAAAATTGAACATTTTATAAATTTTATATAGTCTAACTTCAATAAATTGCTAAAAAGGTACTCTCTTATTTAATACGTACTTAGGATCATACAAGGCCTTTACTGGATCCAGGCCTTAAAAACAAACCTTAAAATGGATCCAATATCCAAACCCGCGATCGAACGGCCCAACCACAAAGAATTAGGGTTTAGCTATAAAACCCCGCGGAAATGTCTTAGACTCCTTTTCGTCAAGCGAGTCAGATAAATACAACACTATCAGAGTCCGAAACGAGAAGAAAGCTTTTGTCACCGGCGGCGGCGCTCTCTCCCTGAAAAGATGAGAGCCAAGGTAATCTCTTGTTTCTGCTAACCCTAATCGTAACTTCTGGTTTAAAAAGATGGTACTTCGTGGTTATTGATTTTTGTATTATTTTTGCAGTGGAAGAAGAAGCGCATGAGGAGGTTGAAGCGGAAGCGCCGAAAGATGAGACAGCGATCCAAGTAGTAACGCAGTGCCGTAGCCTTTATCTTGTCTGTTTTCCTTCCTTACCTAAGTCATGTTCTTGACATTTTAGATCTTGTTTAATACATTTGGGAAGTTTTAAATTTTAATGGATATTTCACTTTCTTATGGTATCTACAAGTTTATTTTTATTACAACTGCGTTTTGCTGCCCTTTTTTGAATGTTCGGAATGATGAAGTCTTAATTGCCCATGTATGTTAGGATTGGGATTTATGTCAAGCATGCTGGTTTTGTGGGATTGGACACTATTTTTCACAAATCATTTTATCACTTGTAGTTTGTTTCATTACCTGGATTACAATTGCTAGACATGAAAATTTGGGTAGTACTTGGTTTAGAGTGTCTTGTACTTCATTACAGTAGTTTTTGACACTTAATCATAACTTACTGTCCCTCCCTCGTTTGTGGTGGCAATTACTAGGTTTGGTAGAGTACCTAATTCACAGTCAAACGTCATGTAAGTGGTCTGCTAATATGATGAACCACACCCTATTGTTTAGCACCACCCAAGCCCATCATTCTTTAGCTCTTGAAATGTGCATGTGGTCTCTGTGTCAATGCCACCTGCGAACAGTAGATGAAGTTAGTTAGTAAAACTGGACTGAGCTGATGAATTTCAAGTTCTTCTCTTACCTAGTGTACCCTATAAGCAAATATTGCTCCCTGAAGGAGAAGATTATCTTCTCCAGAGCATTCATTACTCTGCCATTCTTTGGTTATCCTTGTCATGTATGCCTTGGCTACCCCTCAGGTAACTTAATTTCATCTGTAATCAATTGCAAGACATGAATTGAAGTAGCATTTTCAATTGCAGGTCAACAATTCCAAATTTCCCGACATTAATTGAAGTTGCATTTTTAAATTGTAGGTTTGCAATTTTGCTGTATAGAAAATCTTGGATAACTGTATGTTGTCTAACATTATGGAGATCATTACATTATTTTCTCTAGAGATTATGGTGCATTTAACTGCTACAATTATGTTAAGCTCTTGTATTCTTGACTTTTCCCTCTTTTTAATGACATCTATGACAATTACCTTGAACGGGTGTCATCTTAAAGAAACTGTTTCTTGATTTATGTTTGAGATGTGAATGTGAAACAAGATTGATACCTTGCATTATCATGCCAGATTTTGTTAGTTGGTCAGATCTTTTCTTGGTATTGTGAAAGCATGAAGTTACTGTAATTTCGATATGCTCTCCCGTCTTGCAGTGCTTGAATTCTTCTTAGAGCCCGGTTTAGGAAACATCTAATTCTAGGTTCCTTAGGTCTCTGTTGTTGAAAGCAGCTTCGCAAGAGTGTCTGCTTTCCTCTCTGCCATTGCGGGGAATGATTCAACACAGCCCTTTCATCAAACTTGCATAGAAAGTGCACCATCCAGCCATTTTATGAATGCCTTTCACATCTGATTTGATCAGCCAAAAAAGAGGCATTTTAGCATCAAATGGTCTTATCTGTTTGTATGACAAATGAGGAGGAAGGTTGTTCCTTCACTTACAGCAGAAAGATGTGAAGAACGGTTCTCAATTGCTCCAATCATATTTGGATTAAATGCCACTGGAGGAGACTGAGGAGTAGCTGTAGGGTTGGCTTTATTCTCCATGCGGGCATCCTCCTTTGTGAGCAAACGATAGAACTCCACAACTTCCGGTACTCGACACACGGACTTGGATACAAGAAGAATCTTTGGCAGTGGAGGTGGTGGTGATGGCAACGATTTATTCACTTTTCCGTCTGAGTGTAGATAGTAGTAGTGAATTTTGGTGAACTAGTTACTTTTACTGGTTTTTCTTCTGGCTGCTAATTCTTGCATGCTCCGCTTCATGTTCAAATGCTCTGGACTCTGCTGCTCCGAGGCTGTCAAAAGCTGCCGGTTTCTGTTGAGAAGCATCAAGCTTTGCACCGCTGTCGATGGAGCTCTGAAACTTCTTTCACAGCATGGATTTCCCCTCCTGATCCTGTGCTTTGAGGGTACTTTCGTTTTTATAATGTTTTTCCAACTTTTTTTCCGACCATTATAACTTTACGATCAATGATGGGGTCATTTGCATTGCTCATTTATTACATATACTTCAGTTAATTAATTTTTGACAGCATGAATAGCCATTCCAGTAGCTGCAGCAGTAGCAATAAGAACCGAGAAAATATTTCGAAAGGCCAGTAATAGGTAAACAGATTAAACCAGAGAAAAGACTCAAGTCTTTAACGCAAAGCTACCTCCGGATAGCCCATGTCTAAGGCACGAGATACAATAAAAGGCAGAGATCATCTGCAATGACTACGCTAAGATCAACCGACATTTGCACCACAGAGCAGCACGCGGAGAATTTTCACTTTGGATTGATGGTTATTGTAGTTACAATTGTTACACCTTTTTGCATCTTGACAACTAATGAAAATGAAAAGTAAATGGAAATGTGTTTGCATTTCGTATCAAGGTACAAAAATGGTTTTACAGAAAATTTTCTTTCAAAACATTTTGCAGATGCATCAGTCCATGAGTTTGTATCTTTTCTCTTGGACACCCGTAACTCCCATTTGTATCTCTATTATAGTATGAAGTGGCATCTGAGAAGTTGGAAAAGGTGCAAAAATATTCAGTGTTTCAGACTAAGAATCAAACATCAAGTTGCAGAGTTTTTAAAAACAGAAGGTTTTCAAATACATCACTTGATTATGGCATGTGAGAGAGGAGTTACCTCAATATGCGGAATTTCTTTGAGAGGCCGATCAGCAAAATAAGCATATAAAGCTCTTAATACCGCCTGCAGAAGTGAAGCCATAATTTATTTTTCAGGTATGTAACCAACACTAGAGGTGGAAGGAAAAAACACTTGCATAAGCACTATTTATAACCTGGTGAGAGATGACCACAACAGGAGCCCGTTGCCTCTCCAGCTCAATAATTACCGGCTCTAGCCTGTGTCAGTGCGGAACGTTATTAATTCTATTTAACAAGCTGAAATTGAAGATAGACATTTCATTCAAAGCTACGAACTGTAAACCTTTGGATGACATCCAGATAAGATTCCCCACGTGGATACCGATACCTCAGCTTGTCCTTCTTCCGTCCCCTGCTCAAAGGGACACATGGAGGAAACAATCAATGCTGATGCTGAGGTAAAATAATGAAATGCGTGTAGTTTTATAATTGAAAACAACCTCCTCAAATAATAGCTGTGTTGTAAAAAAAATCAGGGAAAGGCAAAAAGATTCGAAGAATGCTATTCCAAGAGAGGATAAAGATGAGCTATGAAGGAAGAAGTTGCTCACTCATACTCCTCCGGCATGTTCTTCTTTATTTCTTCATAGGTCATTCCATCACATACTCCAGCATTTATCTCATCAAGGGCACGCCATTGAATCTTTTGAAAAAAATGGTGAAGGACAGTCAAATTTCAGCAATATAACAAAACTAGCTCCAAGCCAATGTATATTGTCACCACTGAACTTTTCCCAAGTATCTGAAAATGCGGGGCAATTGAATTCCATACTAACCTTTGGAAATCCAACAACAGAATTTGCTGTCAGGATTGTTCTTTGCAGTGTGCTAGTCCACACCTATACGACAGCAGAATCACAAAAATATTAATTTCATATTAATAAAGTTCACTGCCAAACACTATCATTACAATCTCATGGCCAAAAGTGAAACTGTAGGTACAAGACGGCCAAAACAAAAGGAAGATGATTGCTAGCCAATTTTTCTATTCATCAACTCTCAATATTTGATGAAATGCACATCACTTCTACTTTAATGTCTAATAATTTACTTTTAGAATCTAGAGACCTTCATCTTTTAAGGTCAAATTGCTTCAAAAGCTTTAGAGTACATTCCTTCATTCTATGTGCATTGGGAACAACAAAACAAATTCCACCAATGAATAAAAAAAAAAATCTACAACTGGTATTCAGGTACACTTAGCGCTTTTGAAAGCAAGCATGAACAAAGATGAACTTCAAAACTAGCGAAGTTTAATTAATGCTTAGTCAAGCTTACAGAGGCAGCCTTCTCAGTTTTCAGTCGTTTTTCAATGAAATTACAAAGTTTCTTTGCATAGATTTCTCCTCGATCACTGCAAAACAAGTTAGAGACCTCTTCAGTCACTTGCACTGTTAAGTCATGGAACAAACTGACAAAACAATTAAATGCACCAAGACCATAAAAAAAGATGCACGAGGACCATTAAAAAAGATGTACCAGGACCATACAAAAAATGCACCAGAAAGAATGATGATATGATAAAGAACCCTGTGTCAGTATAGGCACAAGTTAAACTAGAGTCAGGATTCAGATCGATGAACAAAACATTCAACAAGTTAAACTAAATTAGCGTCAAGTTGTTTAAAATAGCAGATGGTTAGTGTATATGTGTATAATCTCGCTATACTTCTCCATTCTGATTAGCAGTTCAGATATTCGGGGGCAAAAAGCAAGATACTGGTCTGAACTACCATAGATAGTTAGGTGGCAAGAAGGCTTCTGTTAATTATGACAGACTCCACAAGCTGCAAGGTCAGCAAACACCAGAAAGAATGACAATATGATAATGAACCCTGTGTCAGTATATGCAGAATTCTACCTTCCAGAGTAACTAGACACAAAAAGTAGAAGGTGTAAAGAAATATTCCTAAGATCACCCGCACTTTACGCGTAACAGTATTGTGTTTGTCAATCATTCTGATATCAACAGAAACACAATACCAGTGCAAACAAGATGTAAATAAAAAAATATGTACGTCACTCAAGATTAAAGAAAATATTGCAAGAACTTGTTTCATGTCAACAACAGTTAAGTGCATCAGCTCAAGTCAGAAATTCTACAACTTTGACTTCAAATTAGATCACGCGGTTAGTAAGCGAATAACTAATACCTCAACGCAGTGTCGCCCCCAATTCTACCTCTAACATTGTCCCGGCTTTCTCCATGCCGAGTGAGTAATATTGGTCGGGGCGTAAGATGTGTATTCACCTGAAATAGTTTAAAATTTTGAGCTGTGTCAACGAAATGAATGCTCAAATGAACAGAGCTGAAATAGTCACAGAGATCATTAAGAATGATAGGCATTATATTTCAAATCCCGTGGCATCCTTTCTCACATGCAAACAAAAGTACGTAACAAGAATCTTAGGTGAAAACTCATTATCATCATGTAGATGAACTGAATTTGAGGCTAGCATATACACAAACTAGAATTGTAAATGGCACCAGCAGTTTACCAGCACAATTTGGGAACTATAGAGGAAATTCACACCTATAGGCTTTAGTACCGTAGTAACAAATAACTGGTCAGCTCCGAGAGAGAACAACATACCAAGAAAAAAACAATCCGTCCAGGAAGATAGCCACTGATATTGTTGACCTAAATGTACAAACCAAAAGTCATATTATAGGATCATCAAGTATAAACACAAAGGTAACTTCAAAGAATCACAAACCTCAACCACCATAATGCATGTTCATACAGAACATCCTTTAACATCTTTATGTACTTTTTTTTTGTTCAAACCAAGAATTTTTTTTGTTCATGATTATTTTAAATGATCATGGTACACGCAAACCAACAAGAACGTATATCTACCATAAGTCGGGGAGGGGGGAAGGAGTGTACATACTTGGATTTGTCCTCCATGCCCACTAACCATATCAATCATTTTGATGTAAGATCCTTCATCTACTGGCTCATAAACCTGGTAAATGAACCAAAATCTGGACCCTGATAAGAACTCACGAATCACTCAATAACAAATACCAGAAGGACACAGCATTGTACCTTTTCATAATTGGCTAACCGGCTTTTAAAGTCTCGCAATCCAGCTTCAAAATCTGGCCTGCAAAATGAAATCAGCCACTAAGCACAGACAAAAATGCAAATTAAAACTGGTGGTCTCTGATAGCAATCATACTGTTCAGCATAGTCAGGGCTTTGTTGAATTTTAAGACGTATATTTCTTTCAATAATGCGTTCATCATTGCATAATGTTTCCAAAAAAATAATCTGCAGTGAGAACAGATAACATACATCAGAAGACTCCAAGACTATAAATTTTATGCTGGTTATATCTGTAGATTCTAGTCCAATTTGCTTTTTTCCTCCTACCCCAAGAATTTCCAAGGAAATATCTGAAGAGGAAATTAAAGAACCGCGTTTTATTAAGTTTACAAATCAACATTTGGTATAGTGAGATCCATAAAATAGAATATCACCAAGAATCATAAGTTCCATGTAGGTAACATTGCATTGAGAACCTTAACCAATGAGAGTACTCCCAAAAACATAATAACTGATACACTTAGGAAGACATTAACAAGCACGTCTAAACTGTCACAGGCGTAAACTCATTCATATTTGACTTATTTTTCTTTTAAGAAAAATGCTAATTTGTAGCCACTTATCTTCAGGATGAATCTCAACCAAATTACACATTCAAAACAGGAATTCCTTTTCACCTAATAATCACTTTTGTTTCACACTAAATACGAGTAGGGCAATGTTGCAATTACAGTACCTTGCACTTTCCTTCAGCCATTTTCATCAGCATATTCCTCCTTCTCCTATTACTGTTAGTAGCATCAAATATTCCTACCTACAGTGAAACAAAAATGAATAAAGCACCAGGAATGATAGATCCAAAGAAACATCATCGTGCCCAATGTAGACGAGCATACCTGGCCACCTTCTTGCATCCAGGCAATCATATCATCCATTGCCAGAGCCGCTACCTAGTAGCATGTGATACATTAGAACTACGGACAAACGATTACGTTAACACAGTGTTGCCTTTGCTGATAATGCAAGAAAAAAAAATTCAGCGAAACATCCTTCTTACAAAGAGGCAATATAGCCTAGCCTTTCTTCGGGGTAATGGGTTTTATTACGATTTTAACAACAGTATGAAATGTTGCAATGTAGGACTAACACTGGAAATAGGACACAATGTAAACTACCCAAAAGCTAAAATTTGCCTACTGCAGTGAGCCGGATCCTCTCTCCCACTCTCTAGCTACTAGCTATGGTTAGCTGCTTTTGTTCTCCACTTGAATACAGTAAATTTGGGTCTAGTGATTTCAGAAGTAAAAAAGTCCAACCAGAAGTAATCATGTTAACAGTGGTAGTTCAATGAATAAAGAGTCTTCTTGCAAGGGAAGAGTACATGTATAGAATGTAATTGGGGTTCATAGGTTTATATCACCATTTCGAATCTAGTTGACGGTAATTTTTTTAGAAATGTTCTATGTCTCAAAACTTCAAATTATAAATAAAAAGACTCATCCATACATCCAAAAATAATTATGGATATTTACCTCATTACGGGCCTCCATGCCTTCAGGATTGTCAGCTCGGAAAAAATCAGCAGACTGCATCAATGGAAGTCAACAAGAAGTTTCCAAATGAGAAGAAGCAATCATGAAACTAGTTTCAGGCGTCCTAGTATGATACAACATCTGAAAAATATGTTGAAAAATGGTTGCAGATATAGCAAGCACTATGCTCATTATTAATGCATTAAAAAGATTATCCATTCAACAGCATGAATCAACATTTCGTGGAACCAACAATGCTGAGGGAATTCCATTATCAGAAAACCATCTGCTGAGAGCGTAAGTGCACCTGATTAACTCCATGCTTAAGTCGTCGGTACTGTTTCACCAAAAGAATGAAAATATTAAGCTTCTTCTTGACACTAAATTATTAATCTTAACCTCAAATCTTCAAGAAGCACAAGTCAACATGATTGAGCCACAATGAACATATAACTGACCTTCCCAACATTGAAGTGCTTGGTATCATGACCCAACCAACGGAGATATCTTGTAAGCTTGGCTGCAGTAAAGGTCTTGCCACGGGCTGGTAAACCAACCTAAAGACAAATACTGGTAAGAACGCTTTATTGAACAGTACACACGAATTAAATCCAACAACCAACACCAAGTTATCCATTAAGGATCAATATATCTGTTGACACCTAACACTCACCCCCACCCACTCAGAAAGAAAAAAAGGACACAAATAGCATTGTACTTCTGAATAATATAATTATGCAGGACCATACCAGAACAATTGCCAAATGTCTATCCTCCTTGGGCCCAAGCATTTGATCGGCTACAGCTGCAGCAGCAACAGCTCCAGCAGCTGCTGGCATTGAGTTCTGAAAATAAAAGGAATAAAGAACAAGACCTACAAATAAGATCAAATAACCATTACACTTTTACAGAGTCTTTGCTGCAAACCTTTGTTTCATAGTCCAGTTTAAGATCAAAGGCAAAAGCACTTGAACTAGCTGATTTGACTAGCCTGGGAGATCCAACACCTCTATCCACAAAGAGCCCTCTGTGACCATCTTGCTTTTGCATAGGTGAAAATGTTCCTACTGACTTTGATTCGACCATCCCAGAATTTGCATACATCTTGGATAGATCTGGAATAACAACCTCCATTGCCTATGTAAAGGTTAGCAAGATGATTTAGGTCTAGGATAATACAGAACAAAAGAATGCCAAAGCGTCTTCTAGCTGCATAAACTTGAGTTTACCTCCATAATATAGTTTTACATTTTAAACTCAAAATCAAACAAAAATGTAAAAATAAATTTAAAAAATCCCACTACAATACGTATCCTATAGCAGTAAATTTCGATAATTTTTTTAAAAAAAAGTTGTTCTGAAAACGGTTTTGTCCAATTTCTCTCCTAGAAACATAGGATACACCATAGGTGTGTCACCACTAATTAGAACTCTGGCAATGAAATGTTCCTAAATTGATCATGATTCAATCTAAATGCATTTGCAAAGCATCACTAAAAGATAAAGTTCAGGGCCAACAAATTTGATCAGTGGCTCTTAAGCATAAATACTGCAGAAGACCAAATCAACGTCCTAAGATACAGAAAGAAAATTGCCTGTTGTATGTAACTTGATACATCAGTTTCCATAATGATACCACTTGTATATTACCAAGAGAGGTTATGCAGATTAACCTTGATAGAAGGGGGTCGATCAGATGAAGAAACATTACTGTCCTTGAAGGAATGCGCAAAACTCCGTGACGCATCAGCAATGGTAAACCTTGGATTCTCTGCATTGTTAGCTGCATATACAAGAGCTGAATTTGCAGAAGTAGATGGAGCTGGAACTAAATAATGTTCGAGATCAAGCTCCAAGCCCACCGAAGAACCATTCTGTTCATGAAAATCAAACATTACCCTCTAACTGCGGAAAAGTTATCTTAAAACATAATCAAGAAAAAAAGTTGAAGTCTTGTGAATTACAAATGCATACCTCAGCACCTGGCATCGGTCCGGAATTGATACTGACATCAGGAATACCACGAACCATAGATGGCTGTAGATTCTCCTGATAGGCTCTCCAACTTGCCGCGAGATCAAAAGGTGAAACTCTATCGGCTTTGATGTACACTCTGTACTCAAGCATCTCATCCCCACTCCTAAAAACTGCAATCCTTGATTCCCCTTGCAATGTTCCCCCAGTCAATAGCCTGTTCGGACCTTCCTCCACCAGGCAACGAGAACTAGTATACTTTGGCTTCAACAAGAACTTGAAATCCAAAGTCTCTACAGAAATAATTAGGAGAGTATTACATGTACGGAACTTTAAACTGTTCCATTAGAACTTGAAAGTAACAGCAAGCTACAAATTACCGTTCAAAAGTTTAAATTAGCATCATACCGTGATTAGAAGGAACCACGAAGCTTAGTACCCACATCGACGCCGATTCACGCTCCATAGAAAGCTAAAATCGAAAGCAAAGTATCAAGTAGATAGTTGTCAACAGTGATTGCAAACAAGAAATGAAATTAGTTAGTAAAAAGAAAAAGAAAGTTGCTTACAGCTCTAGCAGGATCCCACGAGCCGATGAGAGGGACTGAGCCGTAGACGTGAGGGATGAGTTCGCCTTTGAGGTTATAGTTCTCCATCTTGAGTGATACATAGAGCTGCCCTCCGGCATGGTCAAGATTCTCCTCCCGCTCTTCTTCTCCGCCGTGAGACCCGCCGTCTGCGTCCTTGGACGCGCCGGTTCCCATCGTATAACACACAACAGTCAACAACAATGGCCTGGATATTTAAGCTACTAAGTGAGCCAAGTATGTGCTAGTAGCTTGGATTAGGATAAGAAGGAGAGAGAGGAGATAAAGAAGGATTGAAAAGGGAGCGAATAGAGGAATTTTGGATTTTTCTTGCTGCTTTAGTTTTATGGCTATGGATGGGCGCGGGGGAGGGATGAATGGGACTGGCGCTAATGCTATGGCTGGTAGGGAGGAGGTAAGAGTTGGGCCGATGCTGGGCCAGATTTGCTGACTTGCATTTCACGGTCGCCGAGTTTTCTGTTTTGGGGTTTTTCTTTTTTCTTTTTTCCTTTTCCTACTTGCTGCTTCTGTTGTACTCGCCGTATTGGGTCGACACTTGTGGCTTGATTCTTGACAGATGTTACGCACACGTGGCAAGGGATAACTCTGTTTATTAACGGAACGAGTGGACGGAAGGTTGCTCAAACAAAGATGACTTCACTTGACGACCAATATGCAAGCTTCTTTTTATTTATTATATTTATTTTGTTGCCATTTTGCTTGTTAAGTAATCAAAGAAAAGAAACGAAAATAAAAGAAAAGGAAAGAAAATAAAAGTAGTTGCACAAACCACCAATAAATTGCTCATAAAGGCTCACTTATTTAATTTTATACTCCCTCCGTCCATAAATAATAGACGCGAGTGAGTGAATCACGAGTTTTAAGGGTCCTAATTTATTATCAATGTTGTGTTAGTGGGCTTCTTCTCTTTCCTTCATTTTTCTCTCAAAATCCTCACTGTCTCTACTCATAATCAGCGGTGACCCATTGTTTTCTGTTCTCACCACCCCCACAGAAAGGAGCGGAAGGACGTCTCGAGTCGGAAGTAGGTGGTATGACGCCATTCCGACCAACCACGGGCCGCCAAACGCAGCCGAAGCTTCCGCCACTCCTTTTCACGCGCCTCCATGCGTCGGCGCTGCCGGTCACTGTTGCGGCCGTCGTCACCTCGGTTTTGCTTGCCTCGTCATTTCCAGCAAGGATATATGGTCGCCTTCGTGATCATTTTGTCCAAACTTGTTTTATTTTACCTTTGAGAACGGAGGAGGAGAGATTAGAAAGAGAGGTTGCTTTGACACCCTCTTTTTCATGTCCCCCAACAATTTCAAATGTGGCCCTTTAATTTTTTCGTTTCCCTTTTTTTCTCAAGTTGACGCGATGCTTGTGCATAAAACGGCTCGTCGTTTAAGGGCTTTTTTGACTCTGATATAATGTTTAAATAATACTAGTATTCATCTTCTTTTCTAATTACTAAATAGGTAAATAAATTCTCTCTTAAAAAAAGAATTTGTAAATAAATTCGTCCATACGAACAATTAAAATCAAGGCCCTTACTGGATCCAGGCCTTAAAAGCAACGCTTCACTGGATCCAGTATCCAAACCCGCGATTCCAACGGCCCAACCACAAAGAATTAGGGTTTAACTATAAAACCCCGCGGAAATTTCCTCCATGCTCCTTTTCATCAAGCAAGTCAGATAAAACACAACCCAAATATCAGAGGCCGAAACGAGAAGAAAGCTTTTGTCACCGACGGCGGCGCTCTCTCCCTGAAAAGATGAGAGCCAAGGTAATCTCTTGTTTCTGCTAACCCTAATCGTCACTTCTGGTTTAAAAAGACGGTACTTCGTGGTTATTGATTTGGTATTATTTTTGCAGTGGAAGAAGAAGCGCATGAGGAGGTTGAAGCGGAAGCGCCGAAAGATGAGACAGCGATCCAAGTAGTAGCGCAGTGCCGTAGCCTTTACCTTGTCTGCTACTTCCTTACCTAAGTCATGTTCCTGTCATTTTAGATCATGCTACAAAACTGATGTTTAATACATTTGGGAAGTTTTGAATTTTAATGGATATTTCACTTTCTTATGGTATCTAAAAGTTTATTTTGATTGCAACTTCGTTTTGCTGCCCTTTTTGTATGAGTTATGGGTTTGGAATGATGGAAGTGTTAATTGCCCATGTATGT
>NBIL01026810.1:0-13198 GCA_002752925.1 Viola pubescens var. scabriuscula
ATTATCACACAATTAATATATAATAAATACACACAAATTATTATCACATTAATTGCATAATTAACAATAATTTAACCCTGTGTCTTGATTTTGAAATTTTCAATCCCTAAAAACACTTATATTTAGCTGAAATAATCCGGATTCGTTTATCAAAACCTGAATCCGTTCATACATAACCCGGATTCGTTCATCACGACCCGGATTCGTTCATCACCAAACCCAGATCCGTTCATCATCAAAACCAAATCCATACCAACAAATCCAGCCACCCATCTCTCACCAAAATATATACCAACACTTTAAATTGTATATAAATTACGGGTATTATTTTTGCCTTGTAATTTTGTGTTGTCCTTATTGGAAACAGAAATTCAAATCAGAATCGGATACAGGCAAAGAAATCGTACGCCTAAGCACTATGTCGCTCATGTGTAAGCAGCTATGCATCACCAATCCCTCCCTCACCTTCGACTCAAACTTGAAAATTAATCTACATCCAGATCTAGTGGTGGTGGAGGAGAGAACGAAGGTGGCTGTCTTGGGTGGATGATGGTGGCTTGTGGTGGTCGGATCCGGTTTATTTGGTGATGGTGGTTGTGGTGTGGGGAGATGGAGTGGCCAAAACCAGAAGAGAAAAGAGAAAGAAAAAAGAAAGAGAAAAAGAAAAAGAAAAAAAGAGGAAAAAAGGGGGCCGTGGAAGAAGAAGAGAGAAAAAAGAAAAAAAAGAAGAAAAAGAGGACAGAGACGAAGAAAAAGGAAAGGAAAAGAAATGGAAGAGGGCCATAAGAATAAAAGGATGTGACCGTTGGATCGGTCTTGCCCAAAAAGTAGGGTGATCCAACGGTGATGATGAGATTGAGATGGAAAAAAGGTCTAGTGACACGTGGATGCTGACATGGACGAGGGAGGATGTGGCACGCTAACGTGGCACGCGGACAGTCATTGACGTGGCACATAACGGTGCCACGTCAGGTTCTGTAACGTTAAGATTGTGATTGAATAATTTTGAAAAGTCCAGGGTTGAGATTAATTAACGTTATAGTTCAGGGTTGTGATTAAACAAAATATTAAAATTCAGAGTTCTTTTATATCATTTTTTCATAATTTAATTAGGGGTAAATGTGAGTAATAAAGATAAAATTGGGGGCCTGTTTGAAGAGAAATTTTTGTTAAGATTGGAATTAAGAGTGGGAAAAAAAGTAAAGATCTGATATAATTTTTTTTTTATATATAAAAAAAAAAGAAGAGCAGGGGAGGGTGTTCTTTCAAAAGTGAACAGTAATTAATTGTTTTCATTTCATAGATCTAAGACGGTGAAAACCTTGTGACCATGTTGTCCGGTCCTAGTGTAACGGGTCGGTCCAAACTTGTAAGGAATTTTGATACCTTTAAATCGGTACCTAACAAGTGGGAGAGTTTGGCACCACATCCACATGGGTGCCCCAAAGGATTAGTTGATATCACCAAGATTCACCGGAAAATGGTAGTCTTTTCCTTGTTGATGAAGCAAGAAAATGATGAAGAAACAATGCCATGTTTTGATTTGATTTGATGGATATCATGATCATGGTTTTGAATAACGGTAACGAGTAATATAACAAAAATCGTAACAGTCATGGAATCGCAGAAAATAACGGTATAACGTAACGGCCGCGACCATCGTAGCTACAAGTAATCTGTAAATGTTAAAAAAGTTTTATCAGTCTGGAGATAATTAGTACTTTTAATTAAATAAATATATAAACTATTACTTTTTGTCAATAAATAATAAAGTATGCATAGCAAACTTCAATTAAAAATAAAAAATTTTTAGTTAAGTTTTACATACACAATCATCTCTAATGGGAAAGACTTTGCAACTCAAAATAACAGAAAATATACATACCAATGCACACATACATTGTTCATTCTCAGAATGAATGTCTAGGAGGATCATAATAAGAGTAATGATTATTACCCTACTATTTCCATCATCTTGTTCCCCTTGTCTTGGTATCCATGTTGGCTAAAAAGAGGAGAATGGAAAGTAAGCTAATGATCTTCTATTTTCTTGTTGCTCCCCTAGTAAGAGTGTGAATGATGAAAATCTTCGGGTGTAAGCACAGGTTGAGGATCTAGAAATGAAGAGAGATTTGAAGAAACTATCAAAGTCTTGACTATCTTGGTTGAACATTCCATAACCATGGTCATGATATTGTTGTCCATACTACAACTAACATTAATTTATTATTTCATACAAACCATATTTACTATTATGAGATCTAAAAGTATAACTTAGGTTTAATTATAAAAGTATGATTTTGTAAGCCTAATAATTTTTTTATTAACTCATAACGTATAACAGTTCATAATGAAAAATAATGAAAAATAACGAAAAATGGTAACGGTAATGGACAATAGCATACAAAAAGGGGTCAAAACGTTACATAACGAAAATAATGAGAATAATGGTAATAAAGAGCTAAAATTACGTTACATATCAAGCGTTATATAATGTAATGAATGATATTTAAAACCATGATCATGATCTCTCCTTGGCGAATTGAGACATTTGCATTGTTCTTGATTTGCACTTTTAGTGTTTACTCAAAAGGCCCAAAATTGATTTGGTCCGGGCCGGGCGCCACACTATACTTCTGTGAGCCCAATAGTCCAAACCCATTTATTAGAGGTCTTTTTATTTTTTTGAACGGATATTACATGAAACCTAAAGTTGTTTTCTTTTATACCTTTACAAGTATATCGCGACCCGTTACGCGAGTACTAATTACTTTGATGATGTATTCATATTTAAAATGATATGGAAATAAATGATTGAGAAAACTTAAAAAAAAAAGTAGACAGAGAAAAATATATATTACTATAGTCACGTTACAAGAATTATTTTTATTATTTTTTTCAAAAATAAAGTATCTCACGCATATTTAGTGATACTGAAAAGGGTTAAGTAATTTTTATAATAAAGTACATAAATATTTTCAATGTACCTTAACTTTGTGTATAAATAATAGGTAAAAGATAAAGTGAAAGTGAATTATTAAGGAAGTAAAAATAAAAAACAAGAAAGGATAAAATGTTAGAAAAATGTAATAATAAATGAAGAATGAAGGTGAGAAAAATACATGAAATGGTCGGAAAGAATTTATTTTAATGAGAAGAATATATATTTACTATTAAAGTCATGCTGCAAGAATAATTTGTGGAAAAAAAAAACAGTTACGTAAATGGATATTGTTGTTGAAAGAATTAAACACTTAAAATTTTAAATGAGGTAATTGATTGGTTCTAATTTAACTTATCTATATATATAAATAATGGGTGAAAGAAAAAGAAAAAAGTGAATAAGTAAGGAGATAAAAGAATCAGAAAAAGTGAACAAGTAAGGAAATAAAAGAAGAAGAAAAAAGAGATGAGAAAATGATGAAATAAATTAAAAATGAACATGAGAAAATAAATAGAGGAAACGGGCTTGCACCACGCAATAGAACATAATTAATTTAATAAGTTAAAATTTATATTAGTACTAAATTTTTGTTGCAAAAATAATTTGTAAAATGTTTGTAAATAAAATATCAAATGATATTTAAAATAGCTATATAACTAATTTATTTAAAACAAAATTATTGATTTTTTTGTTAATATAACTTAGCTATTTTAAGCTAATAAATCTTTGGTAAGATCAATTTTAGTATGAATGTTATTAGAGTATGAATGATTATAAATTAAAAAATTATAACATTAAAATATACAGTTTGATGAGTTAGAATGTAAAAAAAAAAATTAAAATTAAAATGCAAAGATGTGGAAATAGAAAAATAAAAATAAACAATAAAATAAGTAAAAATATGAAGAAAAATATACAGTACATTATAAAGTTATTATGCAAGAATGATTTTTAATATTTTAAAAAATAAAAAGTCATACACATGATTAAATATATTTAATGGGTTAGAAAAATATTTTTTTTATATAATTGAGGCAATGCAATATTTTTTAATGTAGTATAAATATGTGTAAAAATAGTAAATAAAAAAGAAAGTAAAAAATGGAAAAGAAAAAGAAAAAGAAGAAGAGATGGAATAAATTATAGTAATAAATAAACAACAAAGATTAGAGAATAAATGACGGTCAGTGGTTCACGTTATATTGTGAGAAATAATTTATTTAACCAACAAAATATATATTACCGCTAAGTCATGTTACAAAAAAATAAAATATACGAACAAAAATACTTATATAAATAGACAATGTTGTTTAAAGAGTTATTAGTATGATTGAAAATATATAGTAATGGTAAATTTATGTTGCAAAAATAATTTATATATTTTAAAAAAAAATAAAGAATTAGATAAATGATTATTAATAACTATAAATGATTATATATATTTTTTCTAATTGAGGTTATACAATATTTTTTAAATATAATTGATACTAAAATTTAACTTTATTTGTAAATTAACTCAATTTAATTATAAATTAAAGTATAATAAATGAAAAATAAAATTAAGTTGTGATAATCCGTGCGGATACCTTGTTGCTACTAATAAGTTATGATGGGATTTTAACAATGTGTCCGGGATCAGTCGTCTTCCAACAAAATGCCTGTGGCCACTATAGGACTCTTGACAACATATTTACCTGTTGTTTCAACCCAGCTAAGATAACCAAAAACTACTTCTGCTCTCAACCCAGCTGGGCCTTCTATTCTCAGCTTGTAGCTTAGTTTCTGGTTCTTGGTTTTGAACACCAACCTAGCTGGTATAACACTAACTTTTATCTCTGCAATGGGTGTCACTTTTGCTACGTAAGTTGAAATTGCAGCTCCAACATTGGTCACCGTCCTTTGAAATTCTTTCACAGTGCTCGAATTTGATTTCTGAAAGTACGAGTTGAAGAAGGCTATAAAAGAAGGAAGATTAAGGTCCAAGGAGGGGTTGGAGCAATCAGTAGAAGGTGATTTTGTGATGCTCCGAATCTGACTTTGGGTGTAGTTTAGTGCGCAGAGGAATTTGACATAATCAGTTGAGTTAACATCATAAATGAGGCCAGGATCTAATGCCTTGTTAGGATTGACTTGGCCTGCGCCCATGGCCAAAGGAGTAGCCGGCTCATTTCCATTACCAAGGTCTTTGATTAGTTGAGAATTGTGATCCGTCGTATCTGCACTGGTCATCATTGCGGAGCGGATGGCAGCGGGTGTCCAATCAGTGTGCACTTTCTTAATGAGGGCAGCCACTCCTGCAGCGTGTGGACAAGCCATGGATGTCCCATATATTATGTTGAAGTTGCTGAATAGACTCTGAGAAGGATCAAGATTTTGTACTTCAAGATTTGATGGCCAGGAGGCTAAAATTGATGAACCAGGAGCCATGAGGTCAGGTTTCAGGATTGTAGGACAGATTCGAGAAGGTCCTCTTGAGGAGTAACTTGCGACACTTGGAGCCAATTTAGTGCCAAGAAATGTTTTCTTGAATTGCAGGCTTGCCCGTGGCTTGGTAGCCGACTTGATGTACTGCTTCATGAGTTCACCTCTTTTGGGATTAATAAATACCGCTGGGAACGGGTTTTTGATGAAACTCTCGAGGTCTGTCTCATTGGTAATGAAGATACCTGCGGTGACATTTCCGTACTCGATTGCGTAGCGGATGTTAACAATTTGGTCATTTAAGGAGTCACAACAATTGACCGTATCTTGGCAGACTACAATCTTTCCGCCCAATTTGATCAATTTGTTGGTGTCGGAGCACATATCCTTAAAAACAATAGGAAATTGGGCAGTAGAGAAATTCCCTGAATAGAGAGATAAGCCTGTGACGGAATCTCCACTATTGCCAAGTCTCAAGACCGCACCAAATTCACGGTCGATGGTACCGGCTGCAACAGTTAGTTGCCAAGGCGCTCCATTGTGCAGTGTCTTAACGAAAGGCCCTCCATTTCCTGCAGAAGTGGACACAAATATGTTCTTTTCTACGGCTGCAAATGTGGCAATGGCAATTGGGTCCTCATAGAAAGAGAGAGCATCCCAGCCCAATGATAGAGATAAAACATCTACTCCATCAATAATTGCTTGATCAACCGCAGCAATTATGTCGCTCGAATAAGCATGATCGTCCCACATGGCCTTGTACATGGCCACGTGCGCTCGTGGAGCCACGCCGCTAGCAGTCCCCGGAGCATAGCCAAAGTATGATGCACCCTCCACATAATTTCCAGCAGCTATGGTGGAGGTGTGGGTCCCGTGTCCGTCCGTGTCGCGGGTGGAATTCACAGATATGGTGGCGTTAGGGTTGTGAGCAATGAGGCCTCTGTTGAAAAAGCGAGCCCCAATTAGCTTCTTGTTGCACATGGAGGATTTGAATTTGGGACCTATCTGACACCCTCCTTTCCACTTCTTAGGGATGTCAGGCATTCCATGGTCTTTGTAGCTCGCACTTTCTGGCCAAACGCCTGAGTCCACAACCCCAATTATCATCCCTTCGCCGTAATTTGATACGTTCCATGCTCTTGATTGGGGAGAGAGGCCAAGGAATTGAGGAGAATGAGTTGTGTCTTTTTTAACTAGACTGTCTTTAATGTGTGAAATGTAGCCTGGGGAATGTTTTAAAACCTCAAGCTCACTAGGAGTAAGACTAGCACTAAAACCATTCAGAACATGGGTATAAGAATAAAGAAGTTTTGGGCTATAAGTTGTGGGAGTTGTAGTGGCATCCAATACAGAATCAAGAGTGGACGAATACCAACTATGGTGGCCGGAAAAGGCTTTAGGCATGACTGATAAATCCATTTGAACAATGTAATTTTCAGGTTTCGCAAACGCGGTGGGCATGAATTGGAAGAAAGTGATGAGAGAGAACCACATTGGGAGGAGGAGGAGGAAGCTGAAACGAGTAGCCATAAATTAATATGGGCCGGGTTGAGCTGAGCAATGCTCGTTGATTAGGGGAGAAAGGTGTGGACTTATATAGTCTTCATTCTCGGTGAGACATGTTGTGTGTGTGAGAGTGAGAATTACGGACCGCAGAAGCAACTTGCTTTGGGTATTCGTCGCATGCAAAATAAAGTTCGTTTCTTTTCCCACTAGCAATGAGCATGGAATCTTGTGAAAAACGTGTAATATGTTTATTCTTTGTCGTTAGAAAGAAGGTGGATTTTGGCAAAAAGGTTCATGGAAAAAACATAAGTGGGTTGGCTTGAATAGACAACTCGGTGGGCAAGAAAGAAGTGGAGCAAAATGAGAGATATCCTGCCGCGCGATCAAGACAAAACAACAGTACTTATTGGACGCCTTAGCCCACCACCATGGCACCATGTCCATGCGCAACAGAGTTAGGCACAATCTCACATTGCACAAATATCCACTCAAAGCAAGACTAAGGGTTATTTACTTATTTTCATGACCCACTGTCAGCTTATTTTGCAATCATTGGTAAATCCTTCCGCATTCACCTTGAGAAATTGAAATGTTCACAGCAAGCAGCAAAATTAATTATGCAACAAAATGGTTGACATGTAGTTTTGAGGTAGGATTATTTGCTGAAATAATAACTTTTGATTAAAAGTACAATAATAACTAGGAAAGTAAAATAACATACCCATATAAAATACTCCTTCCATTTCCGAATAATTATTTTCGAATAATTGATACTTTCTTACGGATTTTTTGTTTCCAATTGAGTTTTCCAACACACTTTTTTTTGCAACATTATGAAAGTGCTCTCTCCCTTTAGTTTAATTTACAATCGCTGCCATTAATCTCTCAGCAGCCAAATCCCAGCCCCGATTCAACACCAAATCGCCACACAACCATCACCGCCGCCACCATCTCCCCCCTCTCGGCAACCAAACCCCAGCCCGACCAGCACCACCACATAAATAAATACACAGAAATAAAAAAACCCAACCGAATCCCCTTCTCCGACCACCCAATTGTCCAATCTCCATCTTCGATTTTTCAACCCATCGCCAAGACCACCAAATCCCAGTCCCGATTCAACACCAAATCGTCACCCCTCTTTTCGATCCGTGTGTGTGTTGTTTGCTGTTTTTTTTGTTTTAAGGAGAGAAGAGAATAGGAAAAGAAAAGGAAAAGAAGAAAAGAAAAGAAAAGAGAAGAGAGTGGCACATTGCTCGTGGATTAAGAGAAAATCAAGCGTAAAGTTAAAACTAAAAATAATAAAATAATAAAAATAAAAAGAATCAGAATACTTCCTCCAATTTTTAAACGTCATTTAAATGACAACAGAGGAAATATTTAAGAACAAATACCAAAATAATTTAAAGATGAAAAATATTATTGCTATACTTCTAAACTACATTGATATTTTAAAAATTAAAGAAATTATTAGACATACACAATATAACACGTAATTCCTCTAATTTCATTTATTAGCGTGACTCTTTAGGTGAATTAAAGAGATACAAAAAGAATCCCGATCATTAGCAGCAGCACACTATACTTCTTTGATCCCATGGACCAAATCCATTTAATAGAAAGTGCAGACGACCAGTCATGCACTCACCGGAACAACTCGACTAGCCAGGACAGGACAGGAGGCGAGGGGAGGGGAGGAGAGGGGAGGAGGAGTCACTCCCTCAACTTCGTTCCGTTTTACTGAATGGAAAAGGATTTGAACAGTTTACCAAATAAAATAAAAATAAAATGGAAAGCATTTGAACACGGCGTGAATCGAAGCTTTCCTCCTACTTATCTCTACCAGAACCAACCGCCTGGTCTGCGCATGCTGATTGGAGCGATATATGTTGACTACTGTGCTGATGAGAAGCAGAGAAGCAGTGGAACGGCAGTGGTGGTGGTGGGTCACTGGCTTCGAAGAACAGGAGGCCGCAAATTTGTCGGAATGGAGGTCAAAACAAGTAAGTCTACTGATTCCGATTAATTAGGCGTTGTTTCATTCGTAAACATGGATTTCATAGGGATTTTTTCTTTCTTTTCTCCAATGCTGACTGCTTTCCTTTACTGATTAATCATGTAATTTCACATAGTATTATTTTCATTAATGGAATTGCGTATCATATTGGGCTGGGTAAATATTGGTTCTATGAAAGTTTTCAGTGAAGTTGCTATTTTCTCATTCAGCGGTTTAATTATTTGAAGAGAGTAAATTTCAATTTTTTTTCCTATTTAAAATTATGCGTGCAAATGAAAAAGACAATTTAGATTTGGACCTGCATAGTGCTGCTATGGATGATGTAGACCTTTTGTTGGTATTGTTTGTTTTTTTGTTTATGGTGGAAGAAAAGTTCATCTTACTGTGAATTTAATGTCATAATGATTAATGATGTAGATCATGGACACATGAACCATGTTTAGATATGACCTCTGTAAAACTTTGGAGTAGGTTGTGATGCAAATTTACCTTAGTATTGCTTTGGACATAAATATTGGAACAAATTGCATGTTAAATTCTCTATTTGAATTGTTTCAGCAATCACTTAGATTCATTGGAATGGAAAGAAAAATCTGAAATATTTTCTCTCTTAAATAAATTAGCCAAATTAAACAATTCCCCATAAATCTTGAAGGTTTTATAATCTTTCGTTGGAACCCTCAAAAGGGAAATTATACAGCAAAATTCCTTGCAATGTTGATCCTCATGGATCAGTTATACTGACATAATTTACAGAAACAAAGTAAATAAAATTTTCATATATTCTGTTACCATGGTTGATTGATGAAAAGACTTGCTACATAACTTTATAACAAATTGTTAAGTAGGATGAGAGAACCAGTACTTTATCAAATGAAAGCATCAGAAATTCCAGAAAGAAGAAGAAAGAAAAAGACTAAGTTGAAACATTAGAGGTTAATTTACAAGTTAACCAAAGGAATTGCTTGGGATTGGGGAAATTACAATAGGACTTCTCACATAGTGTACTCCATTCTGTTCAACCCAAACAAGCGAACCAAATGAAACAGTGCCGTTAGGGTTCCTCCCGTAGTTTATAGTAACTCTATACTTTTGCTTCTCATTTTTCTTTCTAAAAACCAATTTCTTAGGGAAGACTGTCACCTTTGAACCTCTAGGTGTAGTAACCTTAACGTTGTAAGTCGTGGCACCACTACCCACATTTGTTACGGTTCTATGAAAAATCTGAACTAACTTTGGTTGGGAGTGTATACCGTACAAAGAAATAAATGATGGATAGTTGAGATCAGGAGTGGATTTTGAACAAGTATAGCTTCTTGATCTAGTGATGGTCAGGATTTGTTTGTGTGTGTAATTCATGGCGCAAAGGAGATTAACATAGTCTTGTGGGGTGGCATCATAAAGCAATCCCGGGTCGAGTGCTTGATTAGGATCAATGTGACCAGCTCCCATAGCTAAAGGAGAAGCAGCATCAAAAGATTTATTTTCAGATACTGAAAAAGGATGCCATGCCCCGTTGTCCCTGATTGGACTTAAGGTGTTATCTAATGGGTTTGCTGTAGTGACTAGCGCAGACCTAATTGCTGCGACACTCCATTTTGGATGCACGCTTTTCAAGAGTGCAGCCACAGCAGCAGCGTGAGGACAGGCCATTGATGTGCCTGAAATCAAAGAGAAGTTACTAGATAAGCCTATATTGAGTCCAATTCTAGCTGTGGAGCCATTTGGAATCCAAGAGGCCAAGACACGTGTCCCAGGAGCCATGATGTCTGGCTTCAGAATGCCAGAGCTAATCGGTGAAGGACCTCTCGAAGTGAAAGAAGCCGCAGCTGGTGCTGGCCTTGTGCCCACAATGGTTTGCTGGAATGTAATGCTAACAACTGGATTCTTACTAGTTTGGGCATATTTGGTGACAGTGTGAGCTTGACTGGGACTAATGACAACCCCCGGACAAGGAAAACTCCCTGATTCAAGAATTGCAGGATCATCTGAAATGAAAATAGCACCACTCACACCGGGTGAGGCTGCAATTGTATTGAGTTGACCAAAGATATTCAGTGTATTATCGCACACTATTATGCCAAAAGAGACATTAGATAATGATTCAGCTGAATTGCAATCTGAGAAGTTCTTGTTGTAAATGAGAGGCTGATTTTTGATAAAGGCACTGGCAGGGAACAGGGTCCATCCAGTGATGGTTTGACCATTGCCTAGAGTCAATATTCCAGTGAAAGAACGGTCAATGGTGCCAGCAGCAACAGTCAAGAGCCATGGGGTCCCATTATGCAAAGTCCCAAGATTCGGTCCATCATTTCCTGCTGATGCTGAAACTAACACACCTTTCTCCATAGCAGCGAACGAGGCTATTGCTATGGGATCTTCATATAGTGGCACACCATTGAATCCCATGGATATGGAAATCACATCAACACCATCAGCAATGGCTTGGTCCATGCCAGCAAGAACATCGGCAGCATAACGGCCTTCATCCCATAATACCTTGTAGACAGCCAGCCTAGCAAGTGGTGCCACACCTCTGGCTGTACCAGTAGCATATTCAAAGAATGTTGCATCTTCTACATAGTTGCCAGCAGCTGTGGAGGAAGTGTGAGTACCATGACCATCAGTATCCCTGGCAGAATTCATGGTAACCTTTATCCCAGGATTTGCAGCCAAAACACCTTTGTTGAAATATCTTGCTCCAATGAGCTTTTTGTTACACATGGTAGAATTGAACTCCTGTCCCTCCTCACAAACTCCTTTCCATCTAGATGGTATTGCAGTCATACCATCATCTTTGTAGCTCTTACTCTCAGGCCAGACTCCAGAGTCGATGACTCCAATGATAACATTTTCTCCATATTTTGAAGAAGGCCATAGACCGGTGGAAGGATTAAGGGAAAGGAATTCATAAGTGTGGGTGGTGTCTATCATGACAGTCTGGTCTTTGTAAGCTGAAAGAAATCCTGGCGATTTCTTGAGAGTTTCAAGTTCTTTTGGAGAAAAAACAGCACTAAAGCCATGCGCAGCACTATCGTAACAGTAAAGAAACGAGGCAGAAGATGAGAACAGAGGAGGGTCTCTCTCTGCTGAGCCTGGGCTTGCATACTTGGCAGAATTAATGGTTAAAGAATACCAGTCTTGATAGCTAGCATAGATTTTAGGCATTAGAGACTTGTCCATGTGGACAATGTATGTCGATCTCTCGACTAAAGTAGGGGAAACATGTAGGACTGAGAGAAGAGACCATGCTAGGAATGGAAATAAGGAAGGAAGAATTCTATTTGAAGCCCTCATTGTTTGTTTCTACAATAAGTATCAACACTGCTCTAGTGTTCTCTGTTGAGGAACGAGATGGGGTCTTCAGTCTTTATATAAGCCAAAATTACTGGATGAAATGCATGGCAATCAACAAAAGCCTGTCCATTTGTTGACTGAATTGACTTGTCCGCCAGACTTAATAGTATTTATTAGGTGCAATACAAGCTGTTATTTCTCCAGCTGCCAATACTAAAAGAAGTGAAATAGACCTTTTCTTTCAAAGATTTTTCAAGTGATACAATTTCCCTACTACCTGCATTTTCTTCAAATAAAGCAGAAAGTTCCCCTCTAAATTCTCAGTGTTATCCACTTACATGTGCCATTTATCTTTTTTGTTTAAAAATATTTGGAAATTGATTTAGGTTGTGGCTGTCCAATTACTGTCTTTAATTCACATTGAATGGTGGAGAGTAACTCTAGGTGAATTTTATGCAAGAACTTTTCATATAATTTATTATTGCAATTGATGCCTTACATCACAAGAAAATGTTAAAGATTGGACTGAAAAAGAACAGAAATTGTTAAAGATGATAGGACCACGATCTTATTACATGAAAGCCATTGGGGGTGAGCATGGATCGGATTCGGAGTTTTCGGATCGGATTTTGTCGGATATTTTCGGAATCGGATTTTTTCGGATCAGATATTTTCGGATTTTTAATTAAGGAATCCGAAACTAATCCGATAAGTTCGGAATCGGATCGGTTCGGTCGGATTTTCGGATTTATTTCGGATTTATCAGTATCTCGTACAAAAATTAAAATCCATACATTACAACCAGCAAAGACAAAAATTAAAATCCATACATTACAACCAACCAGCAAGGAAAAAAATTAAAATCCATACATTAAAATCCATAAATTAAAATCCAAGATTCCAAATACCTTAACATCATAGTATCATACACAACCAGCAAGGGCAAATCTTGGATTTTAATTTATGGATTTTAATGTATGGATTTGATGATGATATTATTCCAAATACCTAAA
>NBIL01026825.1:0-22388 GCA_002752925.1 Viola pubescens var. scabriuscula
AGGAATGAACTAATTTCTGTGAAAAAAAGAGGTATATATGATCCTTTTGTCTTTGTTTTTTAAATCCTCTGCTTCTTCTCACCCTCCTTCTCTCTCGCTCTCTTTCTGCATAAAGTTGGGATCTTTAATGGAGTATTTTGAACTCGGGGATCATTTATTATGGACTTAATTGCAGAATTTGCAGGAGTTTAGTACTAAGAGATGAGTACTGTGAAAAAACCAAGATTGCAGTCCATGAAGCAAGAAAAAGTAAGCAACTTTATCATCTAATCTCTGGACAATAATCCTAAATAGCAGTACTTGTATTGTATATTTTATTATATACTACTTTGAAAAACGGTTTTATCACTGTAGATATGGTATAGGATTTAGGGGAGAGGAGTCTTCTGTAAGTCAAAACTTTGAAGTTTAATTTATACTTTTCTCGACATGGGTTGATAGCTTTTTTCCAGAAAACTTGGGGCATCAGTTTCTATGGAGAAGATCCATAACTGAAATCTACCAGAAATTCTGATAAAGTTAGCTTCTTTTATGTGAATCTGAAATGGGTTTTCAGTTAAATTTACCACAAAGTCTCTTGATCTCTTGAAAAGATAGATTTCTGTTTGATTGTTAATTTTGATTATTTCATCTTTGTCTCTTTTCTTTCTTTATTTTACTGAAGTAGCTGATCCTTTTTCTTGAAGGAGAAAGTCATCCCAATGCAGGGGAGCAAGCCACATTCTGCTGGATCAAAAGCAGCCAAGAATCGACAGTCCGCAAGCAGAGAAAGGAAATTAGCTCTCCAACAAGATGTATGATCTTGTTTTTCCATTTCTATGGTTTCTTTTATCTCTATTTGTGGTGGAGCCATTACTTTGGTAATGACATTTTTTTAGATGAATTGTTGATATTTTTTGTGTGTAATTGCAATTATTCAGGTTGATAAGCTAAAGAAGAAGCTTACACATGAGGAGAATGTTCATAGAGCATTGGAGAGAGCTTTCTCAAGGCCCTTAGGAGCTCTGCCTCGCCTTCCCCCGTATCTTCCACCAGCTGTTAGTAATTGATCATACTTTCTTCTCTTTTTCGTTCTTTTTCGCATTTGTAAGAACAAGCAAATCTATAGGTAGAGTTGGCAATTGCAAATTTTGAATTGCATGAGGAGGATGGAACTTAAGAACCAATAGTGACCAAAATGAAATGATAAGTTAGCTGTCAACTTGAAGAATTCTAGAAACACTGACTATTCAAACAGTAATTTTGATTCTGGATTTTAGTTTCTGTAGACGCTAGAGCTTCTTGCCGAAGTGGCTGTTCTGGAAGAAGAGGTTGTTCGGCTTGAAGAGCAGGTAGTGCATTATAGGCAGGACTTGTATCAGGAGGCTGTGTACATTTCAAGCTCGAAGAGGAACATGGAAAGTTTTGCTGATTTGTACAACCTGTGCCCGAATAAGAATCTCAAACCAGAACTGCCCAAGTCCTCAGCTCAAAATTTAGGTGAGTCGCCCCATCGACAGCAAGGGATTTCTGTTCTTTCATCTGTTATTATTATATATGTTTACCACAATTAGCTCATGATGCATTCTGGATGCCCATGTTGCTAGTAGAGACGAAACTGTGAAATAATTCAATCTCATTTCTTTTGTAGACAATGGACATGGGAAAGAGAATGGATCATGCATTAGTTCTGGGAAGAAGAACAATAAAGGATCCTTAATCCATAAAGTTCCAACAAGCAGAACACCGGTGAAAAGAACTACCTCTGAAAATAGACTGGCGGAGAAGCGTTTAGGCCTGCAAAAGTTACAGGTTTGTTACTTTTGTATTTCTTACTTACTAGTATTATCACCAATTTTCTATAAGTTATAGTAAATCATTCGAGACTAATTGAGTCCATTAATGTCCAGGGAGAATGCAGGGTGACAAACCAACAGAATGTGGAAGCAAGAAGTCTTAGTATTAAGCATGAAAGAGTATCAGGAAATGACGGCCCAAACAAGATATCCGAGGACATAGTGAGATGTTTGTCAAGCATATTTATACGAATGAGCTCAATAAAGAAAAGGCATACTGCAGATAATTTACATTTCTTGTCAGCATTAGTGTCTCAAGAAAACGAAGAAACCAGTTATCGGGATCCTTATGGTATATGCGCAGAATTTGGGAAGAGAGACATTGGTCCATATAAGAACTTATTTTCAATAGAGACTGGCACCATTAATCCTAATCGGACGTCAAGTTCTCTGTTTCTTTTCCATAGACTGAAGTAAGTTTTTACTTTATTTTGGTTTCTTGCAGTCCCTCTGGATTTTCATAACATTTCTGAAATTTATGGTCAACTTGAACTCTAAATTCTCAGACTTCTACTCGGGAAACTTGCCTCCGTTGACTTACAGAACCTCACGCATCAAGAGAAACTTGCCTTCTGGATAAACATTTACAACTCCTGCATGATGAATGTAAGCAGTGCCCATCTTGATATACTTTTCATTACTTCTTACTTTCAAGTTCACAATTATTTTCATTCTATATATCGTTGTGAATGCTTCTTTCGGTTTCTTCTACTCATTATATATTGTTACTTTAGGCATTTCTAGAATATGGAATACCAGAGTCTCCTGAGATAGTTGTGGAATTAATGCGTAAGGTATGGACTGTTTTTCGATCTCCTTTCTATTCGAATTTGGCTAGAAGTCTTCCTTCTTATGGTTGTGGTCTTGCATTTCTAACCTGTAATTTTCTTGGTTGCACTTCCTATTAGGCGACAATCAATGTTGGACAGCACTTGCTTAATGCGATAACAATTGAACACTTCATTCTCAGACTGCCTTATCACTCGAAATATGTAAAGCGTTGTTCCCCTTTCAACTTCTTTTCAAGATTTGGCAGACAATGTAGCATTTTCCTTTTTCAAGCTTAATTCTTACCCCTGATTTGCCCTCAGATCATTTCAAAGGGTTCAAAAAATGATGAAATGGCCGCGAGAAGCAAATTTGGATTGGAGTTGTCCGAACCATTAGTATCCTTTGCCCTCGCTTGCGGAAGCTGGTCATCTCCAGCTGTAAGTTCACGCATAATATAGATAGGGTCTTCTTAGCATGTTGGTGACTAACTGTGTTTTGATACCAGCAAATTCTTCTGTCACTGATTTACTGATGTTCTGAAATATAGGTGAGAGTATACACCGCTGCTCAGGTAGAAAACGAGCTAGAAGTAGCGAAAAGAGAGTATTTACAGGCTGCAATCGCGATTTCAGCTAAGTTCGCCATCCCGAAGTTGTTGGATTGGTATTTACTCGACTTCGCAAAGGACTTGGAGTCATTGCTCGACTGGATCTGCCTTCAGTTACCGAGTGACCTTGGAAAAGAAGCGATCAAGTGCCTCGAGAGAGGTAAAAGCGAGCCTCATTCACAGTTCGTGCAAGTCATGCCATACGAATTCAGTTTTAGGTACCTATTCTACGCGCAATAGATCGCACTTCAATCCAATTTTTGTCCACACAAATCTAGTTTTGTAAAAAAAAAAGAAACACTATAGGGCATATACATCAAATTAGCTAAATGTATTATATAATTTGGTGTTCATTGTAAGTAATTTTTGTAAGAAGAAAAGAAAAGTGTTTCCTTTCCATTAATGTGGTCAATGGAACAGTTACAGACATGACTGATAAAAAAATACTGGTGCTTGAGATACTTTCTTTACTTAGTGGATCTGACTACTATTTTTGTATATGATTTGCCAGCTATATATATTGACAAATGCAAGATATGACATTTTTCATTGAATAACATTAGTTGTAAACAGTGGGAACCAATTTATTTGTCTGTTTTATATCAGAAAAGAGAAGAAAAGAATAGACCAATCAGTACTGTAGCATATATAAATATTATGCCATATGTAGTTATGGATCCCACCTTATTCGAAGATAGCAACTGATGCTAATTCAATTCCTCATTGACGTGTAAGATAGAATACATAAATGTGTAGCATTAGTTGCAGTGTTTAGATCAAGGGAATGTTAATAAGTATTCTCGGAATACCTTGTAAAATACTTTTTACGCTTCAGTTACATACATGGTGAAATATGCTTCTGATGAGGTTGACAAGTGTAGGGGCTTTGTGAAGTACATATTAGAGGTAGAAACCATCACTAGTGTGTAATAAAGTATAGAGAGAACATTATAAAAGTACACCATAACTACTTTATATTAGGGGTATGAGTACCGTATAATATGAAAGCATCAACAACGAAAATTTTAGTATTAAATACAGACTTTATACTTAAAATATCATTCGCTCCTAACATTACAACATAAAATATATATCATTAGTGGGGCTGACTAGGAAAAATATTATATATGTGAAATGATGATATACCTTACGTTATGATCGAATGTTATTAATTCTAGGTGCACAGAGTTTGTCTGGTAAAAACTCCTAACATATATATATATGGTTAATTCTAGTGGCGTGATAATGAGAGGTGGAATCCAAAGTTTTGTACCATGTTTGTTGCCAGCAAATAAGAAAGGATTGATTGGAGAAACTTTGGTGAAACCTTGGTGGTCCAAGATTGTTGCATCTTTTATGGCATATGGGTGTACAGTGTTTAATCTCCATCTAAACAGCTAGATAAAAGCCTGAATCTGGTGCTTCCATCTCCTACACATGCTACTGTACTCTGTACAAATTGTCTACTTGTTGTAATACAATGTGTCTACTCTACTCTAGTATCTCAAAAATAGAACAGTACTTCTCCGTGCTCATCATTTTTTTTTTATTTTGCGTGTGCAATTTGTTAAAATATATTCTTATTTTTATTTTGCATAGGACCATCATCTACCCCTTCTCTTCACCTATCATCAAGAGTGGACCTTACTTTGTTTGGAAAATAAGTTAAAAGATGCGGCTATTTGATTTTAAGTGCATGGAATAAATTTCAAATCAATTACGGGCATGGTTAGTTCTCATCTATCTTTACGAATATGGTTAATTCTCGATAACTACATAACTTCCAAGTGATTCAACAAGTTAAAGGATTTCATTCATTACTATCAGCATCTTGTTGTTCAAATTTAGCATAAGTTGCTACAATATAAAATTATGCACTGAAAATGCACATTTGAAAATTCTATGATTTAATATTTCGTGAAGCACAGAAGTATACATACAGTCGTTTAAATGGGCGGGAGTTATAACGAGTTGCGTTTATCTCAGGCCCTTATTGCTCCAAAGCCCATTTTAGAGATATGTTAGGCCCAATACATGTTCCTGTGCCCATTTCAGGACTAAATCAATTAGAGCAGTTTCAAACAAAAATTGAATCAAACAAATGCTAACTGTGGCAAGTGATTAGTCTCGACTAAATGTGGTCATGGGCTAGGCTCTCTGGAGGGCTGCCTGACCGGCCCGATACAGGCTTGACAAAAACTCAAGCCCGGTAACCGAGGCAAGAGCTCAGCCTGTGCCGGCCTGCTCATCGCATCATTTCTCCTTAATTCTTTTAAATTTTAAATTTGATGTATAATATATAAAAGAAAAAAAATCCCCGAGCTGGGGTCGAGCCATAAGGTAAAAGCTCAGCCCGCCCACGCTCAGGTTTCAATATTAGTTGTGGTTGAGTAATAGTAGACCGATTCATTCTTAACCCAAATCTCGAATTCAAAAAAGGGGGAAAATGGATAAAATAGCTACATTTTTTAAAGAAATTATTAAATTATGTACTATTTAGCAAATTTTTATTTATAATGTTAATGACATGGAGGAAGTTGAAACTGTTCAATGAACTTCACAAAAGTTTAATAGATTAAATCTCATACAAAATTGAGGACAAGATTGTAATTGAGTAAGTGGCGCATGCCAGAGAGGACGTGTCTCCAAGTCCAGACACTGACTGCAAACATTGTTGCCTGCAGGAGGCTAACCCACCTGGCACCTGGGCGGCTAATTGTCGTCCACATCCACGCCCGTTAATCTCGGCTACTTAATTTCTGTATCTAGATTAATTAATAAAATAATATTTTATCCCCGTGTGTTCTTATTTTATTAATTATAATTAGTATGATATTTCCTTTCTAGAAGATGCATCTTATATTTATTAATTTATATATTTTACGACAATAGGGTTTGGTTGACATAATGAGATAGCTTAAGGGTCAAAATAAATGAAATATATAAGCATTAGTACTTGGATGACATTTTTTAAAATATATTCTAGGTATAATCCTGGCTATTATAAAATCAAATAAATTAGGCTGCAACTTGTGCTAAATCTACAACGGAGATTTCATATTTACGGCTTCTAGAAAGGTAAATAAATCGATAAATAAATAAAACATACAAATATACAATGCCAAAACTTATTTCATTATATCATAAAACCTAATGCATAATTATTCGCCTTATAATATTTTTGTTTTATACTAATTTATCTCGTTCAGATATTATCATACTCTAAAAATATCAAATAATTCATTTTTTTATATATATGAATAAACTCAGTATTTTAGGTTCTTTTTCAAACCCGATTAATCTGTTTCCTATTGTGGAAAGTACCCATCGGGTCTATATCGGGACCCAATTGAGCTGAGATATTAATGGTACCGCATGATTTTAAAGCATCTACATGAAGCTAAAACACATGACCTCGGTACCACTTAAGTCATCTTCAACCAACAAGACTTCACCCTCTTTGATTAAATGTCTATTTCTCAAGTTCAATTTTTTATTGATGAAAATTAAAGTTCAAATTTGAAACTTTAAAAAAAATATATATATAGTAAAAAGAAATTGTTCAACAACCAAATGAATTAAACATGTTTCTTTTTTATGAGAAGCTTCTAATTAGTAGTAATATGTTGATCTTTTTTTCTATTTTGTTGATTTTGTGAAATAGAAAGCAGCGGTTTTCGTATAAAAACAAACAAGTTGACAATATTAGAAAAAAAATAGTTAGATCTCCACATTTGAGAGCAATAATGTTGGAAATTCTGATAATGACTATAGTTAGTTGTTAAGATTAAACCTTCAAGAAAAATGTTGTGTCAATCACTTTTTCCTTACTATTGAATTTTCCTACATTAATTGTCAATAACTCTTCTATACCTATGATTTGAATTATGAGGTTTGTAGGCTTGTACCCCTTTTTACCGATAAATCTTTAAACTATCGAATGTTTCATGCTTAAATATATTTTACGTAAAAAGTTATCAGAATCGAATCACAAATTAAGTTAATAGGTCATTAATTCAATTAGATATCAAAGTCTTTATTTGACACCTAAATAAATGTATCCAGTTAATATAAATTAACGAGTATTAGGTGAAATTGACGCAAAATAATGTGCTAAAATAATTCAAAACTTTGAGAAGATATACAAACTAATGTTCATGTTTCCTAATAATATGATCTATATAAACAAAATTTTCATGTAAACATGTTTTAATTTTTCTAAATTTAGCAGCTTATAGCACAACACAGTCTATGATTTGAATTATGGGTGACGAATGAAGTGAGCGAAAGATAACGAATTGGTTGACTAACACACGAATTAATGTCTACTACAAAGCGTAGCTGCTGAGACCACTGATGATGGAGACCTTGCTCTCCCCTCCCCATCTTTTTACCAACTTTTTGTTTTTAGTACTAAGGGGGGGCAAATCGGTAAGGAATTCTTTTCACTTAATCAAACTTTTGAATTCGAGATTTAGGAACGTAACTGTTTTAATACTATTAGGAAGAGTTTACTTTCCAAAAAGACCTACAAAAATTTGAATCGAGATCAATCAACCAATAGATATTGGTTAGATACTATCGAGTGAGAATAAATAAATAAACTTTTTGTTCTTTCCTAATTATCTTATCTTAGTATTTGCAACAAGATTTTGGTTTTATAACTATTTTATACATATAATAATGGACTTTTTTTTCACCAACGTAGAGGTAATGGGTGAAGTTAATTACTCTGGTAATTCATCCAAAAGATCATATTATTAGGTGTCTAATGCGTCGACGATTCATTACAATTTACTACTATACTTAAAACTGGTTGTCATCTCTACCGACTAAAAGAAACATTAAGGACAATAGCCCATGTGAAAATATTCTAATTAATTGTAACATTATATTCAAAATCAAGAACATATGCCTGGGAGAGGTGGAAAATGACAGGGGGCAAGAAAGTATTAAAAGACGGCTCCAACCTTTAGAATTTCAGATCATAGTCAATAATTCCCTCCCCTTCCCTCTCCTTCCCTCTCCCTTCCTTTACCCTGTTCTTATATAAACCAACACCTACCCTCCTCCTACTCTCTTTAAACCAAATCAATCAATTCCAGAAAGAAAAAAGAAAAGAAAAAACAAAACACAAAAATGATGAAGATTGGAGTAGCAATTCCACCACCAACAATGGATCCTTTTGATTTCAACGATGCTCGTCCCTTACCATTCTTGAGTGCTCCTTCTACTCCAAAAGGGTTCGGCCATTTCAGCTTGAGCGCACCGACAAGCCCATCCCGGATCTCAGAGTTTTATGATTATTTTGATCAGTTTTCGTTGATGAACCATACCCAGCAAGAATCGGTAAATGGAGAAGATGATTTCGCTTTCGATTTCAGCGCAAAGATGGAGGAGACTTCATTAACAGCTGATGAGCTTTTCGATGGAGGCAAAATCCGCCCTCTTGAGCTCCCACCAAGATTGAAAATTCACAACTCAACAAGAAACGATTCAGTTTCATCTCCAAGATCGCCAATCCAGCAAGGGAAGAAGATGATTCGCAGCGCGTTCTCGCCAAGGAAGATGAACAGTAGTGATCTAGACCCATTTGCAGTTGCAGCAGAGATTACAAGGAACAGAGCAGAAAATGTAAGGCAGAGCAGAGAAGCAAAAAGGGTCTCTCCTTCAACCCGGAGAGCATCAAGATCAGTGTCCCCATTACGAGTTTCGGAGTTATGCCCATGGGATGAAGAAGAAGATGAAAAACCCGTAAAGCAATTAGCTTTGGTCTCGAAATCATCATTCCCATCAAACACTTCCTCTGCTACAAAGAGTTCTTCAAGAAAATGGAGATTGAAGGATTTTCTTCTGTTCAGGAGTGCATCAGAAGGCAGAGCACAAGATAAAGATCCTTTCCGCAAGTTTAGGAGGCATCAAGAAGATGGTAAAGATTCGAGCTTTCGATCGACAGATGGGTCTGGTTCGTCGAGGAGGAAAGGAGCGCAAGTGTCGGCTCATGAATTGCATTATACAGTGAACAAAACAGTGTCACAGAATTTGAAGAAGAAGACTTTCTTGCCCTACAAACAAGGGATTCTTGGCAGATTTGCATTCAACCCAGCTGCACATATTCTTTCCGGTGGTGGATATGGGAATCTCAGCCGTTGAAATTGATTTATCAATCAATCGATTGCTGTGGATAATAGAAACATATACTGTTTCTTTTTTCTTTTTAATTCTGTTGTTGTTGTTAATTATACACCCTTTTTAAGTGTAGAATTTGCACAGGGAATATAGTCAAGATAATTATAATCTTATTACTGATCTGCTTTTCAATTGATGGATTCAGATTACAGTATAGAGCTATCTCAATTCGTTTGTTATTATTATTTCCAAGTGTAAAAACAATAGTAAATACTAAATACTGCACTTATTATACAAATTTCCCCCTATTTCTTTTTTTAGTTTCTGAGCTAAAATTAAACTCTTCTTTTTGAGAATTACGATGATAATGTACTTACACTATATTAAAGTTGGTTGTGTTTAAGTGTAAATAGATTTGTTCACTCTTAACTCGAATTATAGGTCCAAATCAACAAAACAAAAATAAAAAAGAATCATGATAGACGAGCTTCTTCGGAATTAGTCTCTTGTTGAAACGGCATAATATACTTATTAGAAGATAATGGAAAGCAAACAGTAAGGAAAGCTGTTACTTTAAGTTAATTTTAACTGAAGACGTAAATTAATTCATAATCAAACAGTATGGAAAGCTAGCTATTACTTTAAATTAATTTATCACACCTATAAAAAAAAGGTTAATTTATCATAACAGTAAGCTAATTATGAGGGTTTGGGATCAAGGAACAGTGACAATTAGCCGGTCAAGAATGATCTTCTAGCCCAACAGAGTAATGATTTATTCTATTATAGTTTTTTTTTTGCATTCAACTTTAATAACGAAATCATACTCTTAAACAAATAATAAAGGAAAATCTGAAGAAGATGACCCGCAAAGTATTTTAATATCTAATTCATTCTATAATTTAAAAAAAAAAACGATTATAATAAGGTACCTTAGCAACTTCCCACTCCTTTCCATCCGTGTCATATGCAAAACAAAACTAAACTAAACTAAAAAATAAATCCGAATTACAAATAGACACATAAAAATTAATTTTATTCACACTAATTTAACCCTTTTAAAAAATAAAGCTATATATTTAGTCAAGTTTAATTCTTACTTAAAAGTTGAGTGGAAAAGATAAAAATATAGATCAACTCAGAAAAAAACAGCTATACATTTTTGAATTCTGGAGGATTAAGGGGGCACAAAATTAATTAATAAATTAGATGTACACATGAATAATGCCACACGAGTCCCGACTAATGCTTACATAGGATAAGTTTACATTTGCAGGCATGCAATTAACCCTTACTTGTTTTGTTTAATAATAACCAATTAGCAGACATGACTTCTACCACATCCATCCACCTTAACGTGTGAAAACAAATTTCAATCGAACAAAACAAACTCGTCAACTTCTAGATGTGATAATTCCAAAGGATGTATCAACATTCCACGTCTATCTTTTTAGTCTTTCCCGTTATATTGTCCTCTTGATATAAAACTAATTATGTTCGAGCATGGTCTCTACTCTGTTAGTATAGATATCTCCAATCTCTATGGCACTCGAAGAAATTGAGATCAAGTGAAGGGTGGTAGACAAGTCTCTTAAATATTCTGCATTTTGACGGCTAATTAATAATATAGCCACACCACCTGACAAACCATTTATCAAGATTGAAAAAGAAAAAACATGAAGGATCATTCCAGCAAACTTATCCTTCTCCTGATGGGAACATTATACTTTTATTTATGACAACAATTCAGGAAAAACAATGATAGATTAGACTCCACTCAGAACTCAACAGGGTTAAGCTTTAGTTCTAAGCTTTTCAGTCTTAACTGCAGGAGTAGATCTGTTATACTATTATTTCTACGAGTTGAACTGCCAAAAATCTCCAAAAAAAAAAAAAACCCTAAAATACATTTTCCCTCCCCAAAAACAAAGACGAAGTTCTTCTTCTCAATTTGCATATATTAATATTACATTCCTCTTAGGGTTTCAAAGCATTAGGTTTGAGTTGTAAGAAGTAACATCAGAGCTAATGAGTTCGTCGGGCAACATCAATCCATCTTTTGACAACAAAAGTAGAAAAAGGTAAAATTTTAAGGTTTGCAGATGAATAGGCCATCACTGACACAAGGTGGGTAACGTTGGTAACCAACCTTTCAGACTTTGGCTTCAGCCTTGCCCAACCACAAAAGCAGATTCATAAAGTTCCTCAAACTGCAAAACTGATTACCTGATTTAAGAAGAGAAAAACTAACAGCATTCCACGGCATCTGACCTTTAGCTCATTTGAGTGTTATCTGAGCATCAATCGCAAATGCAGATCGACAAATTCCTGAAAATTGATAAATTTATTGACCTAATAAGATTAAGGGGAAAAAACTATTAAATTTGCAGTTATTTTGTCATAAACTTGCAATCCGGCACTAAAAAGAATTGGGTCAATCATACCCCGCATCTTTGATGCAATTACGATTCTTAGTCCAACTAGACCAATGCCAACATAATGCAAGCATTATCTAGTTCCATCCATAAATGTTGCCAACGTTATTAACTATCTGTGACGTCAACAGATACAAATCTTTCATTTTCTGTTTTGATTAAAAGTTTTCAAAAAATTAACTGAAGTTGGTCGAAATAAAGTAAATTGGATGGAATGGCAATCAAACATTAATATGATTGGTCCATATATTTTTTTTAGGTGTGACGTTGAGATTTGAGATAAATGAAATGGCAAATTAGGGGTTTCGACAAAAAATATTCTTCCTTCACTCAAACATTCTCTTACCACAATGTGCTCAGCCATCAAAGTTGATAACTTTGATGGGAGTAATCTCATCTGCCACATTGAAGTTTCCAACCAAACGTGCAAAGAACACCATTTGTTGTTCCAGTGTGAATTTGATGTTCTCAGCCTGTTCAAATGCAGAGATCGATTATGATATTATCCATCTTTGGTAGAAAAAAGAAAGCAGCTACACGAAACTGCAAATTTTTGATATACCTTACGGAAACCATGCTGTTCCCCTTCATACTCCACAAGAGCAACCGGTAAACCTTTTTTCTTCAGAGCCTGGTAAATTGCACGTGCTTGATCAGGGGGTACAACCTGCATCGTGTGGAGATCTTTAGAAATCAATCTTAGGAAAAAATGGATATAAATTATAGCACATTCATGCTCACCTAAATCAAAGTACTTATAAAAAAGATCTTTCACTAATTCATCCAACAAGCATTTACCTTTTTTAATTAACAGTAAAAGCACATAATATGCAGCTCAAACATGAGTCTGTTCTGTTCTGTGCTGCTGGAGTCTCTTTAACTTAGATTGTTATGATACATAAGCATGAGAAATGGCAAAGCATTATTGCATGAAAAAAATAGTGGCTATTCAGGTGAGTGTCATCAAGATTCTGAGGATTCATTTAAACCCAACAAAGACTTGCTAGAGGATGCTGCGGAGCTGTTTATACTGATCAAAGCTTAGTGGCTAACTAAGGTGGATGTCCCCCGTAAGTCTGCAACTAACATGACCACAGTTTTGAACGGAAGAATGATAACTAAGAGATGTCATAGAGCTTATTAATCACCCACATCTTCTGCAAAGAGACTCCAAAAGAAAAGGTACACATACCTTGTCTTCCAATCCTTGGAATAGAATAATGGGGCAAGAAAATCTATCCACAGAATTGATCGGTGCCCTCTCAATGTAATCCTTTTCAGAACCTGCAGTCGGATAAAATTGCCACACAAGTGAATGGAATAAATGGAAGACAAATAAATTTATGTATGAACAGATATATGGCAAGTTTGAAGGAAAACAAATACAAAAACAGAGATCTTTGTCCAATTACCAACAAGGTTATCGATGTAATGAGACTCAAACTTGTGAGTTTCTGCTCGCAACATTTTTAAGTCAGCCACCTGTCCATACACCAAACAAACATTCAAGTTCTTACATTTTTGGTAGAGACTTATAAGTATAATTGATTCAAAAAATAAGCCTTGTCATTCATGGAAAAACCTATTGTATGAAGACAAGAAAAAGGAAAATATACAATACCACAGTAAAGACCAAAGACATCCTTAAGTTAGAAACATTAAAAAAAAACATTGGATCATCTACTCACACCATACAAGGAAGCTCCAGCTTTAAAAGTGTCTTTAAAAGCAAGAGCAGCTAAGGTGGTATAGCCACCAGCAGAGCCTCCAGTTATACATAGTCGTTCCCCGTCTGCCCTTCCACTATCCACCTGGATGAAAAAAGTATATGTTTTCACACTGGCAAATATTTGTTTTAATAAAAAGTTAAGGTGTACGTTTCTTTTCACTTACAAAATTTTACAACATCATATCAAACAACACGGAATGACTTGAAAGAGAGGATAAACATTTACCAAAAATTTAGCACAACTGCAACAGTCATCAACATCAACAATGCCCCAATTCCCCAACAAGCGCTCTCGATATTCCCTACCATAACCTTGAAAAAAATATACATTAACTTTCAGCATAAACAAAGTTACATATAAATCTATGACATTATTGTCAATAATAGAAAAGAAAAAGAAAACAATAACAAAAACAATTAAGAGCAACTGGTGATGGGGTTGTAGTAGTAGGTTACAATCCTTGAAACATCATGTTCTTAATAGAACACACTGAGAAATAAACAATACCAAGTATTTTTCAAAAAACCAAACATAAGAAAATGAACGCAACCAAGACCTCAGATCAATAAACAAGAATAGGCATAATTTAGCATGTTCTGGTGTCATTCAGACAATATATGAACACAATTCGGTGCATAAATTGAAGAAATAGGGTTTAAGGACAAACCAGTGCTTCCACCATAATTTACATCCACAAATGCCCAACCCCGACTAGTCCAATACTGGATGCTCAGGTTTAAAATTCCATGCGTCTCACTTGTAGGACCTCCTGAAAATTTTCACAACGTAGATGCAATGAAACTTTTTATTTTGAACATCATGCAAGAAGTTCAGAATTATCACTTGATCTAGTGATAAGTTTCCCATGTTTTATCATTGAAATATGTTCCACCAAGTTATCAAGGTAGCCATCTATTACAAAGAAAGGACAGCAAAGGCACACTTTATTTAACTTTGTCAATTTTCAACGTTCCCTTTATGTCCTTTCACTTAGCCTAGTAGTTCTAGAGGCACAGTGTACTAATTCCTTCACAAGCATGTCCAGGGAACATGCAATATGATGAATCTTTGAAGTTTTGATAATTTCACACAACAGTTTCGTATGTGACTCTCAAAAGTTGCTTATTAAACTATGTCAGCAAGCTAAATACATGAGCCCAGGAAGCTAATCTTATTCAAGGTGAATAAACATAGTAAACCATAAACAAAACAGAAAACTTAGCGTACCATGACTTTTCAATAACAATGGAGGTTTTTCTTCTTGACTGGCCTGATAAACAGGATTAGAAGGTGCATAATAGTATGCGTATGCAGTTTGACCAGGAACTTCTGTTGGGAATTCTATAAATTCTGGCAAGCTGAAGTATGACTTGTACTCCACACTATCAGAAGAAGATGACCAAACAATATTGAAATCAACTACTGTAGTCCCATGGTCATCTAAAATCACCTGAAATTACAAAAACAAAAGAAGGATATCATTGATAACTTCGACGCCCTAAGAATCAATTCAACAGTATTTATAGTGATTCACAAAACAAGCTGCATCACCTTAGCCACTGATGATGGATGAACAGCAGATGCTCCCTCAACATATAGGCAACCGCGCCCTAGAGTCTGCAAAGGAAAAATTGTAATGCTTAGAGAACTATCATCTATTTCCTAGTTAAAGTGCTAATTTCATGCTGCAAATTTAAGAGGCTAAGGTTTCTGGAAATACGATATTATCGATGTCTGTGAAAGGAATATCAAGCAGACACAGGGACCCTCGGACATCATCCAGAGAAGCAAGAAAAGATCTTCCATTCTGCCTGCAAGCAAACATCCATAACTTCATCTAACTGAGCTTTGGGTATACATAGGTAGCCAGGAACAAACGTAGTAAATATTTCATTCTTGTTTATAAATAGCTACAGAAATGTAAAGAATGCGAAGCCAGTAAATTTTTCAGCGGTACCTGTAGTTGCAAGCAATTAAGTTTTTTCCATCATTGCCCTGAGTAAAAACGTATGAATTTATGCCAAAAACCCATAATGGCTTCGAGAACTCTGCATCCAAGGAGTACACTTGTTGCACCTCATTTGCAGATTCGATCTGTTGTCAATGAAGGAAAAGATGATCAATTCTTCTTTATTCTATACGCTAGTTGACATCTATTAATAAACTGAAATGGCAAAAAGACCACTAAGATACTTTCTTTAAAAATGAAACACAAAGAATAGAGGATTAAACATCAGTTGCCCTTAATAATGATGACATAAATTATTTTGTGCAATAGATTGCGTGCTACCAATAAATGAGATGCAGGAATTGGCAATATTTTTCCTTGTAAGTAGACATGATAGCCTTCCATTGCACAAGTAATCCAAAAAATTATTCCATAATATGCTACTTACATATACAGTGCAGAAGAGAAGAAACTACAAAGTTCATTTGTGGTGTTAGACCGCATATACTATGCAAAGTACATGGTGAATATTATAAATAGTAAGGTATACAACTGACCCATTTGTAGATATTCCAAAACCCAGATTTCCTATCAGTGATGAAGAACAGTTCCCCTGTATATCAGTAAACAAGAGTATCACCACATATTGATAACTAAAGCTAGATAATTATTCCTCACAAGAAAAACAAAAAAATGTCTGCTCATTTATGAATTCTGGAGTTAAAGCTCATAATGGAATAAAAGATAGCCTCATTAACCAATTTACATTCGAGGAATTAGTTTCATAAACAGATGTGGGCATCCATGAGAAGATAATTCAGCCAATCACTACATACTAGAGAACCTGTTCCTAGCCATACTTGCAAATCATTCAATCATTTTCACATTTTACAGAGTACGATGCTTGTATTTGAGTTTATTAACCGTTGAGCAGATTAAGAGTACCCTTAGATGACCACTGTGGCTCAGTTGGAGACTCCACAAGGGCAGGATCAGAACCAGCCACACATATGCGTCTGTGGATATCTCTGCATTACAGAACAAGAAGATCAATTCCATTTCCACAAAATCACAAAAGCAAAGAACAAAACTACAGTTACCCCGTATGGGGGCTCATCAACAACAACCAAGACAAATTTGATAATTAGTTCCAGAAAAAGTTGTTTAAACAAAATTACAGATTCTGCTTACCCATTCTCAGAAATGTACCCAACCCAAAGTTCTGATTTATCCCAAGGCATGTTAGGGTGACCCCACTCCATCCATGCTATCCGTTCACCTTTAGGGTCGAAACGTGGGAATGCATAGAAGTCATTGCCACTCACTAGTACCTTGGGTTCTAATTTTGACACCAAAGGAACAAATGTCAATAAACAGTGAGAAATCAAACAGTGAAAAACACCATCCGAATATATTCACAGTACAAACATTTGAACATAAGTGCATTCTTTCAACGCTATGAGTACAATTGTGAAAAGAAATAGATAAACAATAACTTTATACCTTGGAGGATGTTTTTGTCATTGAGGTCTATTGCAACAATTGTTGTTATAGCATTTGCACTACTTGTGCGACGATCTACAAATACAAAAGAGTAAAATCTAATAAGAGATCAAAAACGAACTTCTTCTGGACTTCACCCAAAATACCAGTAACAATGTATCGGCACCCTCACTCAAAATACCAGCCACCTGATTAAGCGTGATGATAACCTACCTTCCCTTACAGTAACAAAACGGTTAAAGCGTGCATCAAAAACTCCATCTGCATAAGAAACCACTGGTCCACCATAATCCGGCGTAAGCTCAATGGGATAAGAATTTGCTGCGAGTCAACGTGATTAACATCAGAATGTGGAAATGATAATAACTTTTATTTTGGTATAAATAAAATTAGAAAAACAAAACACCTTTAGAATCAAGAGTCTGCTTGTAAAGCCTTTGGTCCTTGTAGTTGGAAAAAAATACAGAATCCCCTGATATGGTGAACTCCCCACCACCATATTCCTGTGCTATGCTTCTGACACTAAATTCTTCAGGGGTAATATCGACATGCTCATCCCCCACCTTCTCCGCTTCTCTCACCAGGACCGATCGTCTAATCCCAAGGAAAATAAATCAATACATAAAAAGAAGGAACAAAACTAATTATATGAAAAATTCAGTTACGAGTTACGACATCAATAGTTTTTTATGTCATTAATCAAATGCATACCCCCCTTCACTTGGGCGCGATTCGAGCCAGTAGAGGCGGCCGTTTCCGTCAACGGCGGTTCCGCCGAGACGTTTGCATGAGCCGGTGACCACGTCGGCTGTGATAGGAGATTTCCAAGAGCCGTAGGGAGCAGTGAGCTTCTCGTTTATTGAAGAAGCCATAGTTGTAGCACGGATATAGTGGCGGCGATGTAGCTGCAGCTGCCAAGTAGGCAAGACGGCGGTGGTGGCGGTGGTGGTTTTGACGCGACGGATACGGTATAGATTGAAAATAGCGGAAGAGTAAGGATAAGCAGAGTGAGTAGACGTAGATACCCGAGTAGTGAGACTGGCTATGGCTGATAAAACCATCGATCGACCCGCGCAAGAGTAAAAGAGGAGAAGTGTCAACTCCAGTAACGCCACTTTTAATTTTTATTTTATTTTATTTAAAAAAGCAAGAAGCGAGTGAAATTACCGTTCGATTGGCAGTTAATTTAATTTTATCTTTCCAAAACGACGTAGTAGTAAAAGAGAATTGTATTACACTAATCGGTTGCAGCAAAAAGTGATGACGTTACATTACAGTGTAGTTCAAAGAAACTGTAAACGGTTCTCTTCAGGAGGTGTTTGTGCTAAAACCAGAAGAATAGTTTTTAAGTGGGTCCCGAGCGTTCCGGTTGCGCCATCGCCGGAAGCCGATGAACTAGGTTGAGGTTGCATCAGGCTCGAGAGGAGTGTTCAGGATTCCTGTTTTGTTGAGATGGCTGATGTCACCCCAGGTCCCTACTATGGTCCAGCCTTGTTCACCGTCTAAGTGGAATGTGTTAAGAGATGCATTTGGTATCTTCCCCGGGAGTTCCAGCGATGGAGCGGCTCGCTTGTGAAATGCTCTCAGGACTCCACCATGAGTGACCACCACCACCCTTTCTCCTGCAAGTAGGATGCGCAGCCTGATTGAAGATTAGAGGAACAAAAACATATGTACAATGCTGCGAGTGCAAAGAAAGTAAAGAGGCCACCGAATTCAGGAAGCACCAAACTAGTTCTTGCTATAAGATGTTACATCATTTCCTTAAATGCGAAAATTTCAATTCATATGGTGTAGACTAGTCGAAAGGCTTTATGCTGGAGATGACCGTATTATCTACAACAGCAAAAGCTTACACAGGTGTGTAAGACTGTGCTACACCAGAAACAATTTCAAAAATACATATATGAAGCTGATTGTGGTCTGATTATGAATTATATGATGTTCAGTTCAGTATTTTTGATAACTCTGGGGCACATTCCAATCTATCACAGAGTAGATAAACAAGTAAACTATACCTCTATGTTTCCTCGCAATTTTCTCCAATGAAGATGTGCAGCGGCGATAAAGTTGTTCAAGACTTTCTCCACCACCCTATATATGAACAGAAATGAAATCAGTAACAACAATTCAAAGAGAAGACAGGAAACTATAATAATTTGATGGCAAATCACGTAGCCCCCACCTTAAGAGAAGAAAATGTCCTGGGACAGATTCAAATGCAACAGGAAGTGGTCTAGTTTATCCAGTAAGCTAATGACATTTCGGTTTTACTCTTTCCGCTTAAACTGTTACACTAGAGTTTGCATCATTAGATAGGATGAATCACATACTGGAATTTCTTGATCTGTCCTTTGCAATGACGAAGCTTTGCAATCATCAGAATTAAGCTTAGTTGCTTCCTGCATTACTAAACCTTGAAGATGTCCAAGATGTCTTTCCCTCAAGTCTGGATCTTCTACAACCTGAACAAGTCAGTGCGGTGTCAATGAGGCTCATGACTGACATATCTGCACTAGTTAGCAAATATTGTTCAGAGGTAATGGCAAATTGGCAATATGTCTTAAGCATGACCAGCCTATTCCCATTATGCAAGCATTATACTATCAAGATACATCGTCATTTAAACCAAAATTTAGTGACCTCCAAAAATCTTCATGATATTTTTTTATGACAGGACAAAGGTACTATCTTCATTATAGTCCTTTTTTTAGTTTCTATGTTTACTATTTGCATATGTTGTTTAGTACTTAGATTTCAGTACAGGAATGAATTGTATTATAAAACCTAATCCTTCTCCAAGCTAAGAAATTGGTTTCTGGGGGCTAGATTGCTACAAGCTATTGTCTGGAGATTGCTAAGTGATTCCCGTGCGCACATCAAAATCCAAGAAGTTCTATGCTTAGTAAATGGATCTAAAGCAAGGGGTTAGGGGACAGAAGCAGAAATCAATAACAATTAGGGAACAGACAAACCAATAGCAAGTTCCGAGTTAAGAATCACAAGAACAATTGAAAGATGTTAATCTAGTCTGACAGCGACATTAAGACACAATCTAGTAGAAAATAACTTAGCACAAAATCATGTTTAAGAGAACAATGTTCTCTATGCCATTCATCCATAGCAATCACTAAGGAAGTGAGCTGTTCGCAAACCATACCACAGGAACATTGCATTTAGTTGCTATAATTTGAGCAGTATCACGAGCTCGTTTCAAGTCAGATGAGTATACAGCAGAAATTTCCCTCTCCTTAACAAGCCTGTCAGCCACCTTCCACCAGCACAACAAGAAATTTAGCGCATGCACACTCACGCAAGCACTTAAAGAAACAGCTTATTTGAAGTTATAAAGTTTGATGTTCTGATCACAACAAACCAAAAACCACCTCAAAGTTTTCTAGCTGGAATTCTGAAGCCGGTCTTAGTTATTCAAACTTTGATTCAAGTAGAAAACGTCAAATCTAAAACTTCCATTCTCAAACTGTTAAAATTGAAATATGGGCTTCTTGATTTTCACTAAAATGCAAAGGCAACCAAATTTCTAATGAGTCAAACTCATTCATAACTCAATTGAAGAAAGCCCACTGCAGAATCTTGAAGTAGAAAATGATTAACTTACTACAACCGCCTGTTTCCTCCCAATTTCATTCAATTCCACATCAAGATGCCCCTATTAAGGGTACAACCACCGTCCATCAAACAAGAAAAAAGAAATTACCAACAAAACCTGAGGAAATCATTCACTTCTATTCAAGAAATCAAAAAGAAGAAACCATAATCGAAGAAGTAGACGATAAAAACCTGAATTCTTCCCTCAGCATTCCACGCCGTTTCTCCATGACGAACCACCACAATCTCCGCGTAATCGGGCACCGCTAGGTCTTGTTCTTCTTCATTTTCGCAATCGGAATCACAGGAACTAACATACGCACTCATATTGACAGAAATGTCAAAACCCTAACCCTAATAGCTAATAACAACAAATTCAGTGAGTGGTGAGAGAGGGCTGTTCGTTTAGATTTTAGAGAAGACCGTTGGCCGTTGGGGGGCAGCTAAGAGAGGGCGGGAAGGCTTTATAACTCTGGTAAGAATCGCGTAGCGGGTACGCACGGCACGCGCCTTGAGTTGAGTTGCGGGCTTTCTACGCTAATTAAAATCTTGGGCTTTTCATGGACCGAAGTTAAGGTGAAAAAGCCCAAGGTCTAGCCGAGGAAAAAAATCAGGAGCTTAGGCCTCTACGTCCTGGCCCAAAAGTAAGAATGTACAAAACAAAAATGGAAATATTCATAGTTTTGTTTGGTTAAAAGTAATATTTAATAATTATATATCTTCTGAGTTGGACTATCTAATTTCCAATTTAGAAAATGTTTATTTGTGTTGGGGAATACCTCGAAGTGATAGTGTCTATTATATCGTTGTCTGAATTAATCTAATCCATCATACTTTAAAAAAAAAAAAATCTTGCCGAACTAGTCATCCTATCTTATGTTCCTCTTTTCAATCAATCTAGGATTAACACCATTTTTGTGAATTTGTAACTTTCCTAAATCTTTGAGACATTTCTAATTTAATATATTTATATATTATAGTGAGTATCATCATAATACAAGTTTATCCAACAAGCATGGGAAGGCGATGCCAATAGCTTTTGAGGATATAAAGTATCCTAGTGAGATACAACATGGGGGCGATGACCACTTATAATTATTATATATGCTCCATGGAAAAGGTTGTGGCAACTTCCTTACAGATTCTACTATCATGCACCCAAAAGAAATTAAGGAAAGTATTTAAAAATAAATAAACTTTGTTATACATGGATTATTAAATAAATAAATAATGATATGGATAGTTTGCAATGTCGGCGCAAGGGGATGGATAGATCTGACGTGAGTAGCGCTATACATACAAATAAATTTTATAAATTTTTCATATTAATTGATGTGTCAAAATATAAATGGTATATATTAATTCATTTTGAGCCCCGTTATTTAAATTACATCATTCATATTTAAAAAAATCAATTAGTATGAAAATTTTATAAAATTTATTTGTATGTAAACTATTTTTCTATTTATTAAAATATATATATATATGAATATGAATGATATTGATAGCTATCCAATTTTTGGGTCGGTGATTCTAAATTATGAGGACGTGACAATAATAATAATAATAAAATGTGTCATAGCCAATTGGTAAATAGCTTTGCATTTTTATAAAGGTATAATTATATTATTATTTATTAATACTCCTCTCTTTCTTTTTATTTGATTATTTGAAATAGTAAAAATACGTTTCACCATGATCTTTGATTTTATTTTATTCCATATTGCTTCATTTTTTCTCCTAATTTTTACTCAAATTAAAACACAATCATTAAATTGGGTTGATGTATAAAAAAAAAATTGTCATTTGCACAAAATATTG
>NBIL01026947.1:2272-12742 GCA_002752925.1 Viola pubescens var. scabriuscula
GAGTAAAAATGAAACAATATGGAATAAAATAAGATCAAAAATCATTGTCCTACGGATTTTTACTATTCTAAAAAGACAATTATTCAAGACCGGAGGGAGTATCATATAGTGACCATATTAATTAATTTATAAATTATAATTAGACGTGAATGCATGGGATGTTTTTAACATTAACATAATTAGGCTTAAGAGACATAACAAGAAAAGTAAAATTAATTATGAATTTTACATATACAGTGCTCAATCTTAACTTTAAAGTTTAAACTCCACCGTACAAGAAAAAAGCATCAAAAGAGATTCAAAGTACTTATAAAAGGGGGAAAAATGGAGGTAGGGATATGATCGAAGTAATTTAGTTACTTAAAGAGAGATGGTTTACGTAAAGAGATGGAAAGATTGGGGTTGGGAGAGGTCTCCTAGATCTGAAGTATAGGGATACCTCTCCCAAAATTTGAGGCAATTCATTTTGACCGATTAGCTAGTTCTAGCCTTGCTTATTGCACACTTTGAATCTCTTTTTCTTTTTTTAAGCCTTTAAAAATTTATTAAAATTAAAAAGAACGTGACCTTCTTTTTCCTTTAATTAGTTTCACATTCAAAAAAAAAAAAAAGTTACAAACACTATCCTTTTCCTTTGCAATATTGTAGAAAAAAAATTAAAACTCATAATTGATAGGAGTCATACATTTTTGTTTTTGAAAAAAAAGATTAATAGGAGTCATATTAATAAGTCTTGTAGGCAAATCAAGCTCTAAGCCCGAGTAAGAATTAGAATGGGAGAGTATGATCATTCCTTTACGCATAATGAGGAAATAATTATTACGTTTTTCACTAGTTCCCTCTCCTCTTAAATTAATCAATTTAGTGATAGGAGGGCTGCATTAATTGAATTTTTTTTTTAAACTATAGAGTCATATTTTATTAAAAAATAAAAACGAAAACATACCACATTTTCACCTAAATATATAATTTAAAAATGATAAGCATTTCAAAATAAAATTTAAACCGACATCCTTTAAAAAATGGAGAGGATACTAGAGAAGTCTAGCTTTAAAAATATGTTTTGAACTTCATTCTCATTTATTGTCTTTCGTATTGATAAATAAATGGACGAAAAATTAAAAAATATATGTTCATTCTCATTTCTAATGGTACATTACACCAGTAACAAAATAAACCGTACTTTCTAAAGGTTGGCATGGCAAAGCATGCTTGTGTTTTGCGTGCTCGTCATTGGATTTGTGATAATGGCATGTTTAACGTTTATAATTACCGGCTACTATAGGCACGCAGCTGAAAAAGGAAAACAAGACCAACATAGCTAGAGGGTAGTTCGGAAATTTAAATTCATTAGATTATCCAACCGAGAAGAAAAGAACAAGAGAAGAAACTAGGCAAAGAATATTCAAGCTAGGACGCAAGTTTGACCAGGATTTTGATACTGTATCTAGCTATGAGAAGTAGATCGATTGATATGTTCTTATATACTACTAGTAATTAGATGAGAGGTGTGTTCGTTCATGGAATTAAATTCCGTGTCAAGGGAACAACCAATCGGTACAAAATATAAATAAATGAGTTAGATCTCGAATTCGAATATTTTAATTTATAATTTATATCTAAAAAAAACTTGGAACATCTTATCTTCCAATATATTTAGCATTTCCTTTGCTTCAAATTATACGTTGTTTTTAATCATAATTATAATCTTTTAGTTTGAATAAGATTTTGCATTTAGCCTTTTTATTTTACCATTTTCCAAATAATAAAAATAAATATTCTTATGAAAATAATTCGTATAATATTTTATTGGTTTATATATATAAACATCCAATACAAACAATATTTTTAACCATTGAATGGTATTTTATTTACTTTAAAAATTTATTTTTCATAGATGATTTCGTAAAAACTCAATAAATGACTAAAATATCTGTTTTTATAGACCAGTTCATTAATAGCTACTATTAACAAAAGCAACACAGATGTGTTTGCAAAAACCTGAAAAAGAAAGAAATTAAAAAATAGTATTAGTCCATTATAATTAGTTTATTAGATAGAAGAGATTGGTAGTACTGGGTATAGAGTAAAAAGAGCAATGAAAATAGAAAGTTTTAGATGTCTTTAGGTCACAGCAGAGGGCAGGGCAGGGCTGGATGTCCTTAGAGGAGACAATCAGAGGTTTACCAGTGATTCCTTCCCCCCTTTGTAGATGATGTAGATCTCATGAATACTGACAAGAATTTTATCTTTCATAGGACAGCTTATTAGTTTTTAGGGGGCATCTACCCCCTGCTTTAATATTCCAACACCAAACCCCTTTTCTAAAATCTTTGTCCAATCCATTAGCCTTCTCCTCCCTTTTCTTTTTTCTTTTTTTAAAAAAAGAAAATTATATATCTAACATTCACATACTTACTAGATTTATGCGCTGAAATTAATTATGTTCATACTTATACCGTTATAAAAGAACCTCGCAAGTATCAAATTAGTAATTTTTATTACTCTCATTGTCCAAGGGAAAAAAAAATGTTATTTGGCACTTATTTAGATATATTTTGATTTAAATTTTTAATTTTTCATTTATATTTTGGATTGGAAAGAGACCATACTCCCAACCGGACTCTTATAGATGATGAATTTTAGCAAAAATAAATCTAAAAATATGTCCAATTTAAAGTCGCAACGAGTTGGTTGTATTTTTTGATAAAATTATCCGTAATGTTCCTTAATTATAGCAATAAAATGATGTTGAATGTTTATTGGGAAATTAGGAGAATACAATTAAGTCTAATTAATTTAATGAAGAGAAATGTTAATCTAGAAAAAAATAATAATCATTTTTTTGTTAATCATTTTTTTACAAAGTTTTTCATTTCCTGTTCTGGTTTGAATATTAATACTTTATCATGTCATAGCAAAGAATATCCTGTCAACAACAAGAACACTAGACCAATCCGAATACCCTTTCAAACCCAAAGGAAAAAAGAGAGAAAGAATACAAAATGCTTCGTCAAGAAAACATTCCAGTTGTATCTTGTTACTTTTGAGGTAATGTTAATTTTTATGTGCTCAAAAAGCACTGTTCCAAACCTCATGTACTCACGATACTGGTTTGCTTGTTTGTTTTCCAGGCTGATTAATTTAGATTCGAGTTTTATAAATTCTATTCGAGGATAAAATATAGTTACGTTTTTAAAATTCGCACCTTAATTAAATAAAAAGAGTTCCTTGTAATCTTTTCAACTCATCTGCACGTCTTTTGGGTTGTACTGGAGTGCTTGTTTATCGATGCAATATCAATCCAAATACCCATCGATCCTCGTCATCAACTTCTTGTTTGCATGCATGCATACACACGTGGCATATTGATTAGTGATCTCCCCAATAATAATCTTTTATGATGATTATACGCATTAGACGTACAGTATTTTTTTGGTTTGGCGTATACTATCAAATCTGCTTTTTAGTGCTCTTAAAGTAGTGTGCATTAATTTAATAGTATAATTATACCTCGGAAAAGATGAACACCCACCAAGTGGGTCCCACCAAATCCAAAAACCAGACACATAACATCATGATTAGTAAAGCATGTAAACGTTGTGTTGTGTTGTGTACAACGTATGATTAAGCAAATCCCAGTGTTTTTCCATTAAACGAGAGTATAAAACGGAGATCCAATCCTCTAATTAATAATAATGCCCCTACCTATCTCTTCCACTTCCCCTCATTAAGCAAGCGGTGTAATCTCTGTAATGAGTACAAATTTGGAAGTGGGAGTTCACCAAAATCTGTATGAGTATCCAAAAAGGAGAAAAAAGAAAGTACTCCAATTATCATTTTTTAAAATTTTACTTATAAAATAAATAATTAGTATTGATTCTTGATTAAACCAGCACAAAAATCAGTCGTTATAAAAGGAGTAAATCCTAATTATTAGAAAAATAATCAAATATTTTCCTAATAATTATTACCAGTATGCCTCATTATAGTCGAACCAAACCGGAAAGCTAGCTCAAATTCACGAGAAAAATTAAAAATTGGACTCTTATTTTTCTAGTTTGATCAAGCTCGTCCCTTAAAGATTCAGATTTAAATTCAGACATTTTTATATATGTACAAAAATCTTCATAAAACCAAGCGAAAATCAACCATCATGTTTACTGACATATAATCCATTAGCTTCGATGAACCTAAATCTACTTCAAATAGCCTCAATATTGGGTTTGAAGTTTTAAAGGTGGTTTTTTTTTCTTTCTTAGTACTACATAAATGTTTCTCTTATATACTAAGTATATTTATATATAATGGGATGAGTTTTTGTACAGGGTCGTTATTGTTGATTTCGGTTCCGTGACAAAACAGTTGACGTCAGCCGTAAATTTTTTTCCATCAAACTTTAATTTGTTGATTAATTTAGGCCCGAATTTAATTAAATCTCTATATGATTAATTTAGTCTCTATATTCTTAAAATATTTTTTATTCAATTCTTAAATAATTATTTTAATCTCCATATTTGTAAAAAATTCAATTGAACCCATTTTTAATTTTTATTTATTGATTAATTTAGTCTCTATTTTCGTACTCCCTCTGAAACTAATTAATTGTCACTTTGATTTTGGGCACGCATATTAAGGAGACTTGATGACTCGCTGTTTGAGATAATTTTGCCCCTTATTTTTTCTCAAACGTACAAGCGTACCATTCATGTAATTCGAGAAAAAGTAAATGGCAAAATTGTCTCAAACAGTGAGTCATCAGGCTTTTTTAATATGCGTGCCTAAAGTCAAAGCGACAGTTAATTGGTTCCGGAGAGAGTAGTTTTTTTCCAACTAAACCCCAAGCTAATTAATTTATTCTCTGTATTCGTAATTTTTTTTATCAAACCCATAAAATGATTAATTTAGTCCTCGTACGTATTCGTAAAAGAATTCAATTAAACTCATATATTTATAATTATTTAATATTTCTTCATGTGTTGTAAATTTGGTTCAACTTATAAAGCATACATAATTACTCTCGTTCTAATATTTTTTATAAAATTATCTGTGAATGATTTTTATTTCAATCAAACTTTCAATTCTCAACTTAGTCTTGCAATGTGGAACCCAATTTGTTAGTTTTTTATATACATATGTATTTAACATTATTAGTTAGGTTGAACTTCGGTTTGACTCTACTTATCTCTAATCCTTTTTATTTGGGTCATTTTTCAGTTAAGTTCTAAAAATCTTGTATTCACTAATCAGACTAACCGGTACGGTCTAATAGGGTCTGATTTTAATAACTATTGGTTGAACCACCGATGTTATTAAATTAATTTTGAAGCTAAATTGTGTTGGAAGCTGAGATTAAAAAATAAGAAAATAATAAGGAAAAGGAGGAGATATTTGCATGTGTAAATAGGAGGGGGTATGAGTGTGTCTTGGGGTAAACGTAGGAATTCGAGTGGGTATCGTGGTTTACAAAGCGAATAGTGAGCATCTTTTGGAAAGCGGTGGTCGTCCCGTTTGTCGAACTCTCTAACATCTCTCTCTTTGTCGACCGGCTCTCACCAATCTCTAGATGATCTGATTCTCTTATTCCTCTTTTCTCATGTATTTTGAATCTTTTGATCGAATTTTGGTCGATATTCCAGAGGAGCTTGTTTGGTTTTGTCCATCATACATCTGTGGGTCCCACTTCCTTTTATCTCACTGTTTTTTATTTTATTTTAAATATTTTTCTCAATGACAATAAAATAGTAATCCGATTACTGATTGAGTATCGATTAGTTCGAATTTGAGCTGAATAGAACCTCAAAAAATGGTACAATTTAAATCAAAATCTCTCATTAAATTTAAATTATAATAATTTCTGAGCAGTTGATTTTTTTTTTCATTTTTTAGTCGTACATAAATAAAAAACATGACTCAAAATAGTACTAGTTCTTGTTCTTTTCTTGATGACCCCTTTCCTTTTTTTTGAGTTTCCATCTTTGACTCAAGATCTCTCGCTTTCTTGTACGAAGAAGCCAGGGAGAAGAGTTGTTGGTTGCTTTGATGATTGCGGAGTATCTAACAGGGATACCTTTAACAACTACTTCTCCTCTTTACTTTTCTTTTTCTCTGTTCTCAAAAATCTCCGGATCTTCTTCTTCGACTACTACGCTAGCTAATCTGTCTTCTTTTGGGAGAGAACTACTACAAGAACCAATTTATTATACTACGTATAACCACTTTGTAGTGCATTAATTAGGTTATCGCTACTTAGTAATTTCAATTAAAAACAATCAATTATAATCAAGTTTTCAATACGATAGAGAAAGAAAAATATACTAGTGATATATCCTTATTATTCATGAAAGAGTTTCTATTTAACCATGTTCAAATAAGATTAATTTTTTTAAAAAAAATTAACCATAAAATTTATTAAAATATACTAAAAAAAAAAGAGTACCTAAAAAAGTATGAGCTGACATATCATAATCTAAATATTCAGAAATTACTCTGAGATTACAACTTTCGGATATTGTATAATTCTATTTTAGTAGTTGTATTAACTTCTTCTTTTTTACCGTGTGATTTAGGTGGTGGCTACTGCTATAAGTATAGGGCTTTTCCTTTCTGGATAGGATTAGGGAAGGAATGCACGAGGTATTATTATTACCATGATGAAAATTGGAGGGGGGGGCATTGGGTTCACGTGAATCTACACAGCACTGTGGGTTAATTGAGGATTTGATGGATTGGATGGGCTACAAAGCAACACTACTTTTACTTTAGGGTGCGAATTGCAAATCTGAAATATGAATCTTTTAGTTCTTTCTTCTTGAAGTGAGGTGGAAGAGATGATGGGAAATAGAGAGCAGTGTGGTCATTGTTCTGTTGAAAAACATATCATTGCTGACACCTGATTAAGAATATTTCATCTTCCCAATCCGCATCATCAATAATACCTTCCTTGGAATTGTAATAATACAATCCCCTCAATTTCCTCCGTTTTCAAATGAAAAATAAAATAAGTTTGGACGAAATAATCACGAAGGCGATTATAGATCTTTGCCAGAAATGACGAGGCGAATAAAACGCAGGTGACGACGGATGCAACGGTGGCCGAACGTGCCGGCGCGTTGCAAGGAGCGGCCGGACTTCACCGGTGCGTGGAGGAGCATAGATGGTCGGAATGATGCCGTTCCACCTGCTCTCGACTCGAGACATCATTCCGCTCCTTTCTATGGTGGCAGTAAGAACAGGAAATAATGGGTCACCGTTGATTCCGAGCAGAGACAGCAGAGTGAGGATTTTAGGACTGAGCAGTGACAACGCTATTCACTCTCATTCTCATCATTCTCATCATCACCGTTGATCTTCCTTGACCTTGGATTTTCAATCTCCTTCCACCCTTCACCTCCAATTTTTGCAATTACTGACAAGCAATAGTGCTTCTTTAATTTTCGTGATTTACTCCCTCGCGTCCATTATTTATGGACGGAGGGAGTATTAAATAATTTTGTATTTATGTAAAAATAATCTTTGTGAATTAAAAATGTAGTTTTTATTTAATTTTTAGTAAAAAAACATTCTTTATAATTTTTGGACTGATTGATCAAATGTAAGTACATATTTTATAAGGATAGTAACTCAATGTCTAGCATCAATGCAAGAGAAAATTAGGATGGACTCTTTAGTTTGTAATAAATAAGAAATTATATGCCCATTTGAAGACCATTCGAAGTGGATATTTGCTCGATCATGTTAAGAATCTAGCAACAAAATTTAAGCAGGATCATGTATAGTTATGCCCATTAGAAGTTGTGTTGTGCATCTTGTGTTTTTTTTTTTTATTATTGTAGGAATTTAATAACGAGAATCGAGACAACATAAAGATAAAATCGGTACTTCAATGAATAAATGAGTAAAGCATTTGGTTCACAGTTCAATTAATTCATGATCTAATCATATCGATTTACTAGTTCAATTTGGATTCTTTATATATAAAGGATTAAGTAATATCAGAAAAAAAAATCAATCGATTTCAAGTTTATGTGGTTTAGTCGGCTGATCTGGCCCGATTATGAAAACATTGGTATGAATATATAAATTTAAATTTATAAACTTTCAAAGAATATACCAGCATTCCTAACAATCGGTTTGGAACAAATGTTGAGCCGTGTGGGTTAATACTAAAAATGCTTTTAACCTCAAGTTTTCTTGTATTTTATGGTGAATGACGATGCGTAATTGTTAGAGTGATGATAGTATTTTAAGAAGCAGTGAATTAGTACATTTTTGGATGTCTCTCACTAATAAAAAGGTGACACCGAGATAATCTTGTCTTGAATTACATGGCTATATAAAGTAGTGACTTAACACAAAATCATCCATGTGTACAAAGAGAAATCAAGATATATGCTAATAATACACTTCTTAAAATACCAACACTGCTTTATTATTTACTCAATTATGAAAGAAGTTCTGCCCCTAAAGCTCCCTCCCTTAACTATTCATTGAAAAAATCTCTTTGATGATTATTCTTCTAATTTTTTACATATATATTAGCGGATTAAAAATGTAAATGATATTTTTTTTATAGATAGAAATTGAATTTAAAATCGAGACCTTAAGGATATCTCTGTAATGGAGAAAACAGGAAAAAAAGAAAAAAAAACTACATACTATCTATTGACGATTTGAATTCATTTAAGAAAAAAAAATCTGACTTGCATCCATGTAAGAACGAGAGAGAGAATTGATTGGAGCGTGGAGTGGGAAGAGCAGGGGAGGGCGAGTGAGGGGAACTATTCCCATTTTCCTTGGGAGGGTGGCAGTGACAGACAGAGGGAGAGAGAGAGGGACAGAGATACGGATACGGACAGAGAGGTTTTTGATGCATTGGGCCTCTCTATCTCTCTCTCTGATACCAAAATGCCTCTCCCTCGTGATCGGGGAAGGCAGATCCATGGAAGACTGTTCCCGCTAGTCACGTGGGCTCTCTTTTGACCAGACCCATCTGCCCGCCCCCACCATCTCCCTCCATCCGTCCATCCATCCATCCATCCATTGGAGTATAAATTGTACTGCCAGTCCCAGTTCCACCCTTATAAATTCATCAATCACCACCTGTTCGATCAAATGCCTCATTCACTCTCTTAAAACTCACTCCACTGACCAAACACCGACCCCTCACTCCGTTTTCCTCTCCTCCTTCTTTTTCTTCAAAAGAAGTTAATTGGGTCCATCTCTGTCTGTGTTTTGTTTGCATTTCTAACACTCTCTTCATTTCTCTTGTCATTTGACGACAACGTGGACTACTGCAGCTGCTGCTGACTCTTATTTCGCCATCTTATTACTATTAAGTACTAACCAAACACTATATTATTACTGCTCTCTATCATACATAATTCATTGTAGTCATTGCGCTCTCTCTCTCTCTCAATATTCATCCTCCCGTTACCAGCCCAGCTTTTTACTCACTCTCCATTCTCAAGAATATATAGGGGTGTGGTCTATTATTTAAGTTATTATTATACATATATAAAGATGATGCACAGGTGCAGTAGTAGTAGCTCTCACCATCATCAGGGGAACATGGCATCATCCTGTACTTGTGCTCTTTTCCATTCCCAAAACACCAATTCCTTCTCCTCCATGCTCTTCTCCTCCTCCTCCTCCTCCTCCTTCAATGATCATCATGATCACCATCATGATCATCAATCCGGTACCGACATGATCTATCCTTCTTCTGTTGATTGCACACTCTCCTTAGGAACACCTTCCACTCGTCTAAGCGATCATCAATACCATGACTGCAACCGCCGCTCTACTGCCTCAAACTTCTGCAGCAGCGGTTGGGATAATATCTTGCAAACCAAAAACACCACCAACACCACCCATAAATCCAGCCGTTCAACCAATAACAATGGGAATGCCAATAACAACAACTACGCCAATAACGACCCTCTCCTCGCTCGCCGCTGCGCCAACTGCGACACCACCTCCACTCCCCTCTGGAGAAACGGCCCAAGAGGCCCCAAGGTATATATACATATTCATTACTTTTCTCGATATTGTAGTCTGATGGTAAAAGCGCATTCATCTCACTGCCTGTGTGAATTTGTCTGTGGGGTGCAGTCACTGTGCAATGCATGTGGGATTAGGTTCAAGAAGGAGGAGAGGAGGGCGACAGCTGCAAATGGGAGTGTTGCATCATCAGGAGCGATGGAGCAGCAGCAGCAGCAGGTACTGAACTATGGGTATAATATTAATAGTCACCATCATCATCAAGCAGCTGCGCAGAAGATGCAATGTTACACTCCAGCAGCTGCAGCGAGCGAGTTCAGGTTCATACAAGACAGTGACGTTAGAGATTCTGCAGATGCAATCCCTTTCCTTTCTTGGAGACTCAACGTCACAGACAGGCCCAGCCTTGTCCATGACTTTACCAGATAAAATTAAAAACACATTAGTATCTTTGAAAAAACAAGTCCC